>OX335668.1:44987500-45112500 GCA_946894065.1 Acleris literana | reverse complement strand
AGCGACGAAGCCTTGGCCTACTACATTGACTCGAAGTCCACATCATTTACATACAAGCTGACTCGGAAGGTATGCATTCAAAAAAAATCTAAAGTATTTCCATCAATGTATAGCGTTAGGAAGTCTAAGATTGCTTGTTTTCCACCAGAGGAAAAGATAGTTGTGACTGAAACTCGAGCTGAGATTAAAGTTCAAGCCGTCTTAGATAAAATAGCTCAAGAAGAGGTTCTCAACTGTCTTTTGCCTCGTTCTTCATTCACACTCATCAGCAAATGGGGTTACGATGGCAGTTCAGGTCATAGTACATACAAACAAAAATTCACTGATTGCAATGATACAGATGAATATTTGTTTGTATTTTCATTCGTTCCCATCCGACTATGTAATGATCTTGGCAATATTGTTTGGCAGAATCCTCGCCCATCTTCTACAAATTTATGTCGCCCAATAAAATTTATCTTTTCCAAAGAGACCAAAGAAATTACTGTTGCTGAAACTAATATTGTTTTGGAAGAGATAAATGAATTGTTGCCTACGATTTGTATAGTGAAGGGAACCGAGATTCAAGTCAAACATAAAATGCTTTTGACCATGGTTGATGGGAAGGTTTGTAACTCTTTGACAGCCACTTCTTCTGCCCAGAAATGCTTTATATGTGGGGCTACTCCGAAGCTGATGAATGATGAATCAAGAGTGTTTACAGCTAATCAAGACCATCTAGGTTTTGGTTTATCTACATTGCATGCTTGGATAAGATGTTTTGAGTGTTTGCTTCACATTAGTTACCGTTTAGATATAAAAAAGTGGCAAGCAAGGAGGGACTCTGACAAAACTAGTGTTAAACAACGCTCAGATGGCATAAGAAATGCCTTTAAAATTAAAATGGGTCTCATTGTAGATAAGCCAAAACCTGGATCTGGCAATACAAATGATGGAAATACCGCTCGGCGTTTTTTTGAAAACCCCGAGTTATGTGCAGAAATAACTGGGTTAGATGTTTCAATTATTAAAGAGTTTAGCATTTTACTCCGGGCATTATCATCAGGATATGAAATTAATATTGTTAAATTAGAAATCTTAACAGGAACATTTAGACAGCTTTATTTGAAGCGCTATCCGTGGTATTACATGCCTGCTACTGTGCATAAGTTACTTATACACGGTCCTGAAATTGTAAAGTCTGCCCTTTTGCCCATTGGGCAACTTTCTGAGGAAGCTCAAGAAGCACGTAACAAGGATTGTAGGAGATTTCACCTTAACAATACACGAAAGCAGTCACGTATTGCCACGAACAGAGATTTTCTTAATATGTTACTGATAACATCTGACCCAGTTATTAACAGCTTAAGACAGGTCCCACAGAAAAAAACGGGAAGTTTACCCTTAGAAGTCTTAGATTTGTTAATTTCCCCTAGCAAGAGTGTAAATAATGTAATTACTAATAGTACTGTTGTCACTTTTAATCATGACTGAGTTAACGAGGTTAGAATAATTAGCCATAATCATCATCATCATGTCAGCCGAAAGACGTCCACTGCTGGACATAGGCCTCCCCCAAGGCTCTCCACTCAGACCGGTCTTGTGCTTTTCGCATCCACCGAGTTCCCGCGATCCTTACAAGGTCGTCACTCCATCTTGTTGGAGGCCTACCTACAGCTCGTCTCCCGGTCCGCAAGATTAGAATTAATTGTAAATAATGATAGAATATTTTGCTATAAGATTAGAATAATTAGTAAATAGTATTAGACTAAGTAGTTATGCTAAATTATTATTTTTCCTTGTCACGTAAATAAATTTAACCTGTTTTCATACATATTTTATGACGATTTTTATTTTTTCCACTTAAAACCAGTTTATTGCATAAATATAAATATTCATACATGTAATAATCCATAATAACAACAAATAAATTGAGAAATGCAAAAAAATAATATTGTCCGGCTAGCTTGTTCTACGCGGATCACTGTGCGGCGAAACAATCATCGCCCACATATTATAACGCAAGAGCAGAGCCGCCTGATGCAAAGGCAATACTTGATGGACGTCTTTACGCCGACGACGCATTTAGCGGAAACGTTTGAAGTCCACGCTTCAACAGTTAGAAAGCATCTACACGCTATGGGACCGCATCACAAGCGGCCTACAAAAAAAATTGCTTTGACGCCCAACCATAAAGCTGCTCGACTTATCTTCGCACATCAATATCTAAATTTTGATTGGACGACTACGGCTTTCATCGATGAAAAGACTTTTCAATCTTCCCAAACGGGCAGACTACTTTTGTGGCGGATTGACAACACGCGATACACGGAAGACCACGTCATAGCTAACAATGCGTCTGGTCGCATTACAGCTAACATGTCTGGCTGGATTAGTTCAGGAGGCATTGGAGAACTTGTAAATTTACCACCCAGAGCTACTGCTCAGGATTATGTTGATTTATTGGACGAGAGTGTGCTTCCGACATTGCGATTATATTATCCACAAGAAGAAGTTGCTAGAATAAATTTTGTTCAAGATAACGCAACCATTCATACAGCAAGAATCGTTAGAAATTGGTTTAACAATAACACAGCGAATTTAAATGTTATTCCGTGGCCTGCGAAATGTGCCGATTTAAACCCAATCGAAAATTTATGGGGCTTAATTGCCCAAAAATGGTCAAATCGAAACGAAAGAAATAGAGATGGACTTATAGATCACTGCCACACAGTCTGGGAAAGTTTTAGGGGTACTGACATATGTCAGAAATTGATTGGATCCATGCGTGACCGGCTCCAGGCCGTTATTGACAACCAAGGTGGATATACGCGGTTTTGAATATTAAGCGTAAAAATTGAAGAGACATAGTTTAAATAAGTAGTTCGGCGATAGTGTTTGTTTTTTGCACCGCTAATAACGCCGTCTATATTAGTTATGCTAAGATTGAGTTTTTTTGTGTCAATAAAAATGATAAATTAAAAAGTTAATTTTGCTAAATATTTTATTAATAAATATTGTCTGGAATCTCCTAATTAAAAGGTTAGTTTGCTAACTTTAATATATTATAAATAACATCAGCTTGCTACACGATATTCAACCTTAGGTGGGTCACAAATTAAACCTCGTGACCCCGGACTAATCATGATATGATTTTTCCGCTGATATCGTTACGTTATAACAATTGTCGCTAGGTTACTGTTTCTAGACTGTAATTGGTTGGCTTTGGGTGTAATCACTCAATCGTTAGGTTGGCAGGCTTGGTCTTCGGGTTAGCCAAAAGTTAAATGGCACTTCTCGCCTGTCAAACACGATGACAAAGATGGAATACTTTCCTGCGACTTTCCTTGTCTGTTTGACAGGAGTGAAATGCCATTTCTGAGAGTCAGAACTACCAACCTGAAAGCAAGTGACTACCTGCAAGCAAAGTCAACCAATTGCAGGTCTACCAACCGTAACCTAGCGACAATTATGATTGGCCGTTTCGACATCGGAAAAACTCGGAGCCGCCGCTTTCATCCGAACGCTCTTTAGTCATTGTTCTAACGTAATGATGGTTGATGGTTACTATGGTTACGTTTAAACAACAGCCACTATTGGTTCAAACTGAACTTAATCTTTATTGGCCGTTACAAAAGGGTTGCTATGGTTACGTTTCAACAACGAAAAACGGCGGAATTCATGTAACACAACCAAGTTAAGATGATAAGCTATTGTGACTGTACAAATGACTTAACATCTCTAATGACATTGATGACTTCAAGCATACTTTTCTTGAAATGGGTCCCAAATTAAACCTCGTGACTGTACAAGCATGAAGAAGTTCAAGAAATAAGTATAATTAACGCATTGTGTTATTGACGTGGACCGCAACGAGAGGAAGAAGTAGTGGGGCTGATCCTGAAGAGAAGAGAAGGATGGAGCAGATGGACTACCAGGACAGTATTGTTTTTTATTGTGTTTAATGTTTGTTATGAGTTTATGAGGTTCGTATTTTCGATTCACGTATTTATATTTAGAGTTAGATTGAGTGGTATTTCGAGTAATGTTTTTATACATCATTTGATTTTGAGTAGTCAATTTTTGCGATGGGAAAAATAACATTAAAATTATATTTGAACATTTTTTTTTAACCCCCGTCAAAAATGAGACACGTCAATAAATTTTGAATTTTGACGTCAGTTCACGTCAATTTATGTCGAAGTAAATAAATAATAGAAATACTAATACTAAGTTTTCCTAATTATTTATCATAACTATGATCGATTTGTGATAATAAGATACAATTAGGATATTGGAATTGTAGAAAAGATGGGATTTATATGGAGTGTGTATAAGGATGTGAATGACATGACTGCGATATATTATGAATGTGAGAAACGGGTGTTATGAATGTAAACCCATAAGATTTCATAGAAATCGGGGAAAGGTGAATTGCCTTTCATCATTCACTACGGCAAACGTTTCGCTTGGGGTTAGTTAACAATTATTATGGCTTAGGTGGACCCATTATGAGTCCATAGCAAACTCGGGTAACGATGGTTCGATGCCATCGATCACTTATAGTTATGGTGATTTCAGGGGGGATTAATGAATTAAGCTTTTTATTGATAGCGGTCGTCGGTCGTTAGGAAGTTAGGCTATAGGAATGTTGAAAAGTTAAGATGGATTAGTTATGATGAATGAGGAAACTAAATATATCTGAAAGTAGAGAACTGACATATTAACTTGTCTCAAATGGTTTTAATTTTTCATGTACCGCTACAACGGAGGCAAGCTGTTTATAAAAAGATGACCACAATGGTGCCGTAGCATCAGGCATCGCAGATGGCTGAGCTACATCGTGCGAGCGGAAGAGGAAGACACCTCTTCACCGGTCACGATTACGTGTTGTAGAAGGGGGGTTTTATGGCGCAGGTTTGGTGGACCCCACTCACGGGTACATATGTATACTCGGGGGATTACATAGTGTTATTATCTGACAACGTTGTGACCATTGAGGGTATGCGTAGGAATATTTTCAAAAGTATGTGGCCTCTATTAAAACAAATATTGACGGCCTGCTTTCGAAATTATTTGGCTTTACCGTAGCTAGGTGTGACAAAGGCCATGGCATGCATTTTCCGTGGGTTTTGACATGCTGAAGCAACAATTGATTCCAGCTTTTGAGTATTTCGATGTTCATTAACGTTGTTGGATGCAATCGTTGCTATCCTGTCGTAAAGGATGGTTTTATTTCCCACGTATGCAGGAATACAGCTAGGTTTTGATATAAATTTTGTTTGATGGTTGTTCATTTTCGATAAGCGGGGGGGAGATGTGAAGGTTGAAGACCTTCACGTCTCCTCTATGGCCTGATATTTTAAAATAAGAACTACGGAGAATAACATATCGTTGTCATGGTCTGGTAGGTCAGAACCTCTCAAGCTTTTAATATAACAACATTATGAATAAACAACCACTATAATATTTTAAATAAATGTATGAACGTATGTTTCAAGGTTTAATTGAATAGCACCCCACCACCCCCACACTACTTAAGAATACTGTAGTGTCACCACAGAATGTCACCACGTTGATCTCTTCTTACGAAGCTATCCTAAAAGGGGTGATAGACGGGCGAGTAAGCACGCCGTACTTTCACGATACGAGGGCTGCCTTTTAAGTTCCGTCGTTTGCAAAACTCCCGTGATTATTAAAAAAAAAACTAGTATCATCTTAAAATATTTGAATTTAGAATTCAAAAACAAAAGAATGTCTCGAGATCGGCCGATTCGTTTTAGTACAGCGTCGGTTCAA
The DNA here is from genome assembly GCA_946894065.1 of Acleris literana. Taxonomy (NCBI): domain Eukaryota; kingdom Metazoa; phylum Arthropoda; class Insecta; order Lepidoptera; family Tortricidae; genus Acleris; species Acleris literana. The sequence continues at coordinate 45,106,722 of OX335668.1, read as the reverse complement.
AGTTGACAAGTCGGTTGTGAAAATGGAAATTTCGAAGGAAAATTTACGTGCGATAATATTTTACAACTTTAAAAGGGGTTTAACGCGTCTTCAGTGCTTTGAAGAGCTGACTACGGTTTTTAAAAATGAAGCACCATGCATCCGGACTGTGGAACGTTGGTATTTGGAATTTCAACGTGGTTGCTCTAGTCTTAGTGATAGGCATCGTGAAGGCCGACCAAAAACAGCTGTAACCCAGGAAAACATTGATGCTGTACGGCAACTGATCGTCGAAGATCGCCATGCGACATACCGCGAGATAGAAGCTTCATTAAGCATTTCAGGGACCAGTGTTCAAAATATATTGCATGATCACTTAGGTGTAAAAAAATTGATCTAACGCTGGATATCACATTTACTTAGTGAAGACCAAAAAACGGCTCGCGTTAGATGGTGCCGCAAAACTCTGCGGCAATTCAACCGAGGAGACTCTAAACACGTTTATGACATTATCAGTGGTGACGAATCTTGGATATATGCCTACGATCCGGATTCTAAACAGCAGTCGACTGTTTGGGTGTTTCAAAATGAGCCAAAAACGACCAAAGTAATACGCTCACGGAGCACTTCGAAAAAAATGGTCGCCACGTTTGTAGCGAAAAGTGGCCACGTTGCGACCGTCGTGCTCGAAGATCGTAAAACAGTTAATGCTGACTGGTATACCACTGTTTGTTTACCAGAATTTATCGGCGAGTTCCGAAAAAATAACCCAAGACGTCGTATAGTACTGCACCACGATAATGCTAGCTCGCACACCGCCCGGCAGACAATTGCGTTTTTAAAAGAACAAAACGTCGAAAATTTGGATCACCCGCCGTACAGTCCAGACTTAAGCCCTAATGACTTCTTCACTTTTCCAAAAATCAAGCAACGACTTCGAGGTCAACAGTACCGGACGCCTGAAGAAGCGGTTGAGGCATCCAAAACGGCCATTTTGGAGACCCCGACTTCGGAATGGAATAAGTGTTTCGAAAACTGGTTCGATCGAATGAAAAAGTGTATTACATATCACGGTGATTACTTTGAAAAACAATAAATACCATTTAACACTTAAATTGTCTTTAGTTTTTTCAAACGACAGAACTTAAAAGGCACCCCTCGTATTTGGGCATTTTCACGAAAAAGTGTACCCAATTAAGGACTGAAATTAAGGAACTTTAACTTTGTCAGTTTTGTGACGAAAATTAGCTACAGCTACACATTGACGGCCGTGGTTGTATTTAACATCTCGGTGTGATATACTTCAAACTCGGGGTTTGACATTTAACACTGATAACTAAAGTACTCTATTTATTTAATACAAACATTTCACTTAATAATTCAACAATTCATAGACACGTCGGCATCATTCGGAAGTAGACGTGAGTTCCGAGTTTTCACGATGTGAAAGGATTATTCACTAGATCTGTAAAGATGTGTGGCGATATATCTGGCACTTTGGTGGCTAAAGACTATTGTATGCTGAAACTGTACTAGCGACCCGGCCTCGCTTTGCTCAGGTTAATATAAGTAAAAATAACCCAAGTTCATCTGGAATAATATACTTTTCAAATGATGAAAGTTTTTAGATAGGTGCATTTGCATAGAGGTTTGCAGAGGGATGCAGAATTCACTTTAATTGGCCACAAATAGTGGTCTGCAAGTAAGTCCACAAGATCTTCTACTTGTGGACTTACGATCGGCCTACTTACATGTTCAGTAGAAGATTCTCTGGCTCGCTGAGACCTGTATATCCCTATCAACTCTAAGACGAACGTCAAGTTCAATAGATGATTCTCTATTTCTTCGCAAAGAATTACTTTCTCTTCTATTTCACAGCCTGATTTCCCTTTCTTCTTCGATTTCATCATTAAGACGTAAATTGTTTCTCTTATTATCCCTAGTTCGACGACTTATATTTATTTGTTTTTTAATGAATTATAAGTTGTTGAATTGATTCTATGCATTTTGTGGTTTCGAAGTCTAAGAGGCATAATTCATTTTGAGTTTTCTCCTTAAAAAATCGATTAACCCAAATCCACAAAATTAGACAAACAAAAACAAATTGCTACTAAACACCCGCCGGATATGGTAACATGCTAAAAGCATATAAGTTAATATTTATTTTTAAATTTACAACAGGAAATATGTAAGTACCTATATTCAAAATATTTATAACACAACATTAAAATAAGAAAAATTGAGTTTTATCCCTTAAATCCACAAATTAAATAATAAACACTACCTCTCGTTGATAACCTCATACGTATTAAAAAAAAACACGGAAAAAAACTTACGCCAGTCAGGCTATGCCAAAAACATAAAACTTATTTACCTATACTATGTATGTATTTAAAAAATATGAAATACAACATCAAAATAATTTTTAATCAAAACCTAAACTCAATCTAACTAACCTACCCACTTCCCGAATTTAATACTCGGAAAAGCTTGTATTTCTTTATTAATATAAATAAAAGGTATTCCCAGCTTCTTAATAGCTTTCGGCTGGCTATCGCCATCACGCTTGCACTTGCACCTGACAGTATATTTGTCACTCGTGCGTCATAGAAAAATGAAAAATTGCCGATAGCTATTAGCAAAATGGTAGCACTGTAAGTAGGCAACAGTAGATCAGCTCTGATGCACGTCTGATAATTTCAAAAAGTTTGTTATTATAGGTACAGTCAAGGACTCTAATTGTTGAGCCACTATGGAACCCTGTCACTTAACGTTAATCATTAATTTTAGCGTAATTTCTTTCATGTGGCTTGACGCTGTCATTATGACAGGGTTCCATAGTGGCATTACAATTAAAGTCCTGAGGCAAGTTTCACGAAGCTACAAGTTACAAATTACAAGCGGAAGTCTCTTTCTAACTCCATTTGCTAGAAAAGGAGTTCCGCTTGTAATTTGTAACTTGTAGCTTCGTGAAACGGGTCACTGGACAGTACTATAAAGCGAAGCGCGGCTATAGGCCCGGCCAACTGTTTCGATAACACAAATTTAAGTTGCGCGTAATTTTGAATCTGCCATATCTTCTAAAGTATTTATTTAAATAATACAGTGTATAGGACAATTTTAATCTACATTAAATGCCCAAGGTAAATAACTTATTTATCTGGATAAGAATAAACACTGAATCTGAGAAAATAGCTTCGCAAATAACCTAATGTTTTTTAATAAAATTTTAAAGTTAAAAATGGTTACTGTGAGTCAACCTTAGGAGATAGTCATATGCCATCGCGGACTTTTCTCTAGGTTTTTTGAAGATCTACAATTCTTCAGTCCATAATTTTGATATAAATCTCTTAAGGTTTAGCCAGCGTAAGCTATGTAAGCGCCCGAAAATCGATTTATTGACGATTTGGTAAGAAAACTTTGAGTTTTCTCAACTTTATTAAAACTTAATTGGGTTATCCCAAAAAAAATACCCCTAGTTTTTATTATTTTTTTCTATAAAATAGACTAATTGAAGACACTAATTTCACGGTTTTTGCATTTAAATCAATATAATAATTAATTTTATTTTTTAAAGAAAATGGCTTTATGACGTCACTACAAGTTGGTTTGTTTGAGACATGCTTTAAAACTATTGAATTCGTTTGAGAGTACGCGTTTCTGTCAGATCACGTAAAATGACAATGTCAAGTCATGTAATTTCCCTCGGCCGTTTGTTGAGTTTGACAATTTCACCCACAGACTAGCCTACGGTATTTTAATCATTCCATTTTTTTAAAGATCTTACATTGTCATGTTTATATACAGTTAAAAATTGTCTTAATTTTAATAAGCGTTAAAATAAAACAGAAATAAATAAGACGAAATTCGATATACATTATTTATATATTACTGCATTTCGGACTCATATTATATGCAGTACTATGGTTGATCACAGATTAGACACCACTTACCAATCAAGATCGTGACGTCATTACATTACAGGTCAAATAATGTCAAATGATAAATTAGAAATAACTATTTAATACTAATTTTGTAAAATAATCTGTTAACAGGGAATGGTTCTACAAACCTTTTTCTCGAAAAGGTTTTTGAATACATTACAAAATTATGGGATAACCCGATTAAAGTAGGGACACCGAGTGATGGCACTTGACGTTTGCTCGCTCATGAAGTTCCCTAAATATTGACAGCAAGTATAAAGGAACAGATGTCAAACTTCATTGTTGCAGGCACCGGAATAGTGATGTACCGCTGGGGCTGTAATTTACCGAAACGCATTTATCGTAACTAGCTTCATCTTGAGATCGTTTTTATTTGCTTTTCGTTGCGTTCATCGTTTTAATCGTAACTAATAAAAAACATCTCAAAAAAACAATTCGCGTGATGATAACAAAGGATCGCTGACTCTCGTGATCGCTGACACTCAAGGTCACAAACATGTGTACACTTTAGTATACCCTGTCACTTTAATCGCTGTGAGATTAATATATATGGCAGTTTTAACATGATTACATAAACAAGGTACTGAAACGTAGAGCTCGTCTAAGTTAAAATGACGCACCCTTCCACCGCAATTTACATGTAAGCCTATGAAGTTTTATATAGGTAACCACATATATATTGTTATGTTTTTTTTAGTTTGTATATTTTGACACAATATTTCAAATTTCTGACAATGTCGTCTTCTTCGAGCCAAACAGTTTATTTCCAGAGTTTGATCTAAAAACTCTATTGGCATACAATAAAACGTCTCCGTATTTAACCCACGCCCTGAACTCACCTCCATACTTTACCCTTCTCGCTTTTAATACGCTTTTTTTATTTATATAAGTACTTTAAATAAATCCTTTTTGTATCCTCTTTTATTAAATTGTCACTCATTCGCTGTCAGTTTTGTCTTGACATTACTACGTATTGCGTACATGTGATCCGAATCTGTTTTACCTGGCGTTAAATTTTGGACACCCATACTGCCCTTAATTGTTGACCATTGCTTTTCTATTTGGACTCCGTTTACGCTTCTGATGTGGATCTCGTCACTATGCCCAAACATACGAAAAGTACTGTTTTAAACAGTCAAACACGTGAGTTCGTTCTTCGGTTACGAAATTATTTTGAACGTGAGTCCGAAAATGGCGGGCCATTGTTACCATTGGGACAAGTGATTGATCGTGTAGCTGATGCATTGCATATTGGAAGGCGAACTGTCATCAGGATAAGTAAAGAAAAATATGGTGACACTGGCCTGGAAGATAATGTTCTTCACACTCCAAATAAGAAAACACGATCTAAACCAATTGTAGGCATTGATAGTTTTGATTCCGATGCTATTCGAAGACATGTGTACAGTTATTATTTACGCAAGGAATATCCAACGAGGAGGAAGTTAGTACAATCCCTGAAAGAAGCCGGCTTGTTTTTTGGCAAGAAAAGTTCTTTATCAAAAGTTTTAAAAGACATTGGATTTCTATACACGAAGTGTAATAAACGCAAAACATTAATGGAGAGGTACGATATTGTGATGGCAAGGTATACTTTTTTACTCCAAGTAAAACAAATAGAAGATTGGCAAAACGTGGTTTTCTTGGATGAGACATGGCTTAATGCCAATCATACAGTTAGCCGTTCTTGGACCGATAATACTGCTGCGTCTACGTCTAAAGTTCCATCTGGAAAAGGAGCCAGACTTATCATTTGTCATGCCGGCACTGCGAACGGGTTCGTTGAAGATGCCTTGCTGGCTTTCGCATCAAAAAAAACTGGAGACTATCACGAAGAAATGAACGGAGTAAAGTTTACAGAATGGTTTACTTCCATGTTGTGTAGCCTTCCTGAACCATCCGTTATAATTATGGACAACGCCCCATATCACTCGATGCAAATCGATAAGCCACCGGTTCAAACTGAGAATAAAGCTGAAATCGTTTCATGGCTACAACGAAATGGCGTAGATGCAAACATGAAGATGTTCAAGGCGGAGTTGGTACATTTACTAAAAATAAATAAACCGCAAAAAAAGCGATACGTTATCGATGAACTCGCGGCTGAATATGGGCACCAAGTCATACGTTTACCACCATACCATTGTGAATACAACGCAATTGAGTTGATATGGGCACAAGTCAAGGGATATGCAGCAAGACACAATACAGAACCTCCATTCACCACATCAAAAATGTTAAAATTATTACAGGAAGCATGTCACTAAAACAGACTGGGAACGGGTGGTGAACAGTACCGTGCGACGAATAAGGGAAGACTATGAAACTGATGTACACATAGATAATATTCTACACAGTGAATCATAATTAACGCATCAGATGATAGCAGTGACGATTGTTCTTCAAGGAGTAATATTGATTTAAATGAATCAGATTAAAATACATTAAATTAAAATACTTTATTTAATTATTGAATTATAGCCTCTTAATTTCATGCGTTATTTCTTTAATAAGTAAACTTTTTAAAAATATAGGTACTACTCGTACTTGACAGAATTTTTACGATAGTTAAATGGAGTGTTTCACAACACTATTGTCAGATGTGTCAAGTGCCATCACTCGTTGTCCCTACTTTAGAATGAAATGTACATAAAAACCATCCGGAATAAATTCTGTAAATGATAGTGAAAACCGTATCATAATCCGTTACGTAGTTTAGGAGGAGTTAGCGGAAATACAGACAGACGCGGAGGGCGACTTCATTATATACTAAATATATGTAATATGTATATGTATATGTATTGATAATAGTGTAATATAAGAATGTTAAATGATTCAAGGGGAATATTCAGTGAGTTTGTCAAAACACTACTATTTTTTTTTAAATTAAATTACTGTGTTATTTTTGTATTTAACCATCCACGTCAAATGTCAAATTTCAAGTAAACCTTATCAAAAAAAAAATTGACAAATAACATCCTTGTGTCAGAGAGCTTGTAACCAATTGCAAAGTTTCGTCTTCTAAACGTTATAAAACCTCACTGAAATGACTGTCTACTCAAACGTATCAATATATGTCATAAATGACTTCAAGCCTTAACGCAATTAATATTTAGTTGATTATCGAAACCACTCGATACATAAGACCTTTTCATTTCGAAAAGTGGGTGTTTTGGTGCGGATTTGGCAGTCGGTTTTGGTTTGAGATTACCCTTCCATACTTATTATATTTCGATGACGATAACATGTCACAGGCAATATGGGGATATGGTTTCACCCAGTAGAATAGAGGCCCAGGTCAAAAACATTACCCACCTTCTTCGGCGTTCGGGTAAAAACATGCGGTTTCATCAATACAAATGCACGTGTGCATCCCCAAAAAGGGAAGAAGGCATGACAAATTTGAATTCTCCTGTATATATTTAATAGGATTTATTTAAAATGTTGGAATCCACTTAAGTGAAAGCTTGTTTTCCAATAAATGGCATTGTTATTTATTGTGAAGTACGATCGCAAATTTGAATCGCATAAATAACAAAAGATTTTAATATGAATAGCAATACCGCGCTTTGCGACGATACTGTATTGCGTTTACAATGCGATAGTATCACTTTAGATGCCGTGTTAAACAGACCATCATCGGCGAGTGCATCGCGACTCAATGTTTTGTTGCTTCAAGTGTGCGTGCGTAAAGGTGGATGATTAGAGACTGTATCATTAGTATCATTACTATATTACGATTTAATCGGTGCGAAGCGCTACAGAAGTCAAGTAGCAGTGTGTAACGGGGCTAATTGTGGTTGGTGGGTGACTGACTGGTTGGTGGGCAGCGGAGGCAGAAAGACGTCGGCGGCGAGTGCCTGCGCCAGGCGCGCGCGTGCTGCGGCGGCCAGGCGCGCGGCGGCCGCGGCCCCCCCGGGCAGCGCGCCGGCGCGCAGCATCAGCTGCCGCAGCCGCACGCCCGCGCGTACGCACACCGGGTCCCACGCGCTCTCCACCACCTCTGCGCACACAGACAAAAACTCATCAATAGAAACTCTACTCGGACTGTCGCCCCGACAATACTATACATATGTATATTGTATATATCACGCCCTGTAACTGGTTACAAATAAAACGATATTCCATTAGTACTCCAGTAACTTTAGACATCATGAGTTAATTAGTACTCCAGTAACTTTAAACATCATGAGTTTGTGTCAAATCCGATAGTTCTGATTTTTTTCTGACTTGTTTATGATGTTGGCCTAATGAATAATCCTAGTTTGTGACCTCGAGCGCCGAACGCAATTTTGTCAAAAATAATAAAACTCTGCTCGATTTCACTTCTTGCGAACATACCATCAGGTGCTTTGTCCTTGCATTTAGTTATACGAGGGGCATACCGAAATGATCGGCAATTAAAAAAAACTACAAGTACTTTATACCTTAATTATATTTCGTTGTTATTCAAAGTATTCTTCCTTGAAATTAATGCACTTTTGCATTCTTTCTAACCAGTTATCAAAGCAGTAACATAAGAATAAACAATAACTACACGTAGAAGCGAATCTTCTTTACCAAGGCCCCAAATGCCGCGCTTTAAATACATACTTCCCCCTTCACCCCGCTACGCCCCTCTGTCTTCCGCGCCCAAAGTAAGGGCTGTCAGTTGTGAAATATTTTAATCGGTTTATGGGTATGTTATAAAAATTTCGTCACGAAATGTTATTTACAGAGCTCGGAATAGGTAGGGCCTATTTACCTAAACTTTGCGGGAGGACATAACTAAGAATGGTTAAAACCACTAAAAATAATTATTTCTTATTATTGAATGCGGGATTACCCGGGATTGACTGTATTACTCTAAAGGCTTAATACATTTAACTTCACTTCTAAATCAGGGTCGCAAACTGCAGGTAGTAAGTACACAGCTGAAGTGTCGGCTACATCTGTTTTTGTTGAATACATTCTATATGATATTATAATTCTATTTAAATCAACAAAATATCAAATTTAAGGCTCCCTTTGATTCAATTTGATCTATATTATATTGTTTTATGACTGATTGTTATTTCAAGATAAATAAATAAATAATATGCAATATAGCAAGATTTATAATTAAAGCTAAATGTATTAAGCCTTTAGAGTAATACAGTCAATCCCGGGAAATCCCGCATTCAATAATAAGAAATAATTATTTTTGGTGGTTTTAACCACTCTTAGTTACGTCCTCCCGCGAAGTTTAGGTAAATAGGCACTACCTATTCCGAGCTCTTGTTATTTATGTTTTTCTTCATAGCCACATAAGCCAAAATGAGTTTTTTACATTTAATTTAAATAATGGGTTACCCGGCGGGAAATTAACTTACCGACGCCCAACTCATTATGCAAAATATTTTGAATTGCAGTCATTCCAATCCCCATGAAAGCCTGAATCTGTTCGTATGTCACATGTCGATCATCTTGTACATTTTTTTGCACAGCCGTCACGTTTTCAGGCGTTACTGCTGTCATAGTATAAATAGAAAAGTAGCTCGACTCCGGCCCTTTAGGAGATTCTGATACCTATTGCCGCTCGGGCGTCAGGGTTGTTCAAACATGTTTTTCAATTTTAGACACCTACTTTGCCATACTTTGATCTATGATTTATAATCATAGTAATTTTCATATATTACACAAACTTAAAGTAAGTATAAATATTGTTAGGAACCTAAGTACCAAATTTAAATTATTTTACTTATATAGGTACTTTTTATCTGTTGACGCAAAATAATAATTATGTTTACTTAAAGATATGTGATGTGCAGAGGTCGGAATAGGTAGTGCTTATTAACCATAACTTGTTGCATCTTCATTCAATAACGTATCCCCATCTCACTCACGCATGAATGAACGTGAGTCAAGTTTAGGTTAATAAGCACTACCTATTCCGACCTCTGGTGATGTGATATGTAAATTCCTTTTCGACCTTTTGATAATGCTGCTTTCGCGCAAGGCGGCTTCCTTTGACTACTTAGGTAGGTACCTATTATTGACGGCACGCGCCGCCGCCGCGCGGCATTACACAATATTGAATGAATATCTGAATAATAATATCACGAGAAAATTTTACACAAGTTGAGGTACTGTTTTAAACACATGAAAGGTAACGCAATGCACATTCATTGTATATATTACAAGATCCAATGCACAGACAGAGGTCTGAACATTTAAGCTGCCTTTTTTTACAATTGCACCAGCCACGGCACTGTTTTTTGCATTTGCACCTGACAATTTCTAGACATGCTTCTGCAGCAACAGGCAAGTCCGGCCATGTAGGCTTCCAGTTGTTTTCGACCTTCGTCTAACCCCAAATAGACCGATAGAGCAGATTTTGAGCTGGTGCTAACACTGCTAACTAGCCCCAAACATGCACCCATTGATATATCTCCTCTTAAAAAATACTGATATAAAGCAGCTTTAGTCGGTGCCCTACCGCATTATCTGCAAAGAAAAGCACTTTCCGTGGAAAAAATCGGCCTAAGACCAAATTGTGCATCGTTACTTGTCAAGTGCTTGTCCATTTACCGGTTAAAGAAACAGTCCAGTACCTTAGCGATTACAGAGGTGAGTGGGATTGGTCTGTAGTTGGACAAGTCTTAGGAGTCTCTGGTCTTATCCTTAATAACTGACTGACTTACTAAGAGACTTAGGCTTTGTTACGGCACTCATTTACTGAAGTATGCGTAGCTGATCTGAAATAATAATGAAATGCAATATTCTGGTTTGAGCTTTGAGATCATATTATATCTGTTTAAAAAGGCAGAAAATCTGACCAATTATATAATGTTACGACGTATTTTTCGATGGAAGCTATTGCCTCCTCAATGCGGCCCTCGATCACTGACTCGAAACCTATAGTTAGGTCAGGAAAGGCTTCCCAAGCTGCAAAATTCTCTTACCTATACCATTGAACGAAGTTTAGGTAAAGTTGGCATGTGAAAGGATACATTAGATACGTCTCTATTCAGTACCCTTACCATGAATTACAATTACCGTACTGGCTAGCGAGTCGAATGTTCTGTCCCTCGCACTCTAAGAATACTGCAAGGTCTGCGAGAGACAGAGCATTAGGCGGCCTTTACACTGAAACTTACGACTTACGTAAGTAGGGACGCAGCTATTGGTTAGAAGTAGATAGAAATATTTTTTTCTCATTCTAACTGATAGCTGCGTCCCTACTTACGTAAGTCGTAAGTTTCAGTGTAAAGCCGGCCTTAGAATCGCTAGCGAGTACGGTAATTGTAACTCATGGTAAGGGTGCAGAATGGAGTGTTAGTAAAATTTTATTGTACTTACTTACCTCTATTTGTTATCTTCGCGAATTGAAAATAAATAGAAATAAACAATATTTCTATGTAAGCATGTTTGGGATGAAATATTTATTAGAAAATTATAATACATACAATAATTACAATATTTGAATTGCCAAGGTTCCTTACTTATAATATGTTATGTTTGCGTTTACGCGAATTAGTTCTATGCCCATCTTAGATGTAAAACTAAACTATACATTTAAAAAAAAATGGATAAGTGTAGCTTTTTACATACATATATTACTATTTTTAACATATATCACGTGAGTAAAAAAAAAGGTAGAAATGATAAAAAGATGTACATAACTTTTGTCCTTTAGCCATTTTTTAATTTTTTTGGTCTTCTTTTCTTCTCTTCTATCTCGGTCCCTCACTGCTGAGGATCGCGACCACAGGTTATGTTACGCCAGTCTGTGCGATTGTACGCTGAGTGGGCCGCCCGGTGCATACTGCCGCCCACCGCCTTCCTAATGACGTCAGACCATCTTGCTGATGCACTGCCTTGAGCACGCTATCCATCAATCTGGCCCAAAATTATTAGCTTCTCCAGACTGTGCTCCGAAGAACGCACGATGTGACCGAAGAAGCGGAGGGCGCGCTCTTTGCAGATAGCAGAAAGCCGCTTGGTGATGCCTAACTCGTGCAGTATGGACTCGTTGGTTCTCATGGCAGTCCACGGTATACGAAGCAGTCTCCGCCAACACCACATTTCGAATACTTTGTGCGAAGAAACTACTGTATGTCTCCATTCAGACGGATAAGCGAATACTCACCGAGACATTGATGACATAATCTCGCTCCTGAAACATACGGATCCAGAATTTGTTCCCATATTTGTAGCTCGAGATCTCAAGAAACTGCCTCAGATCACATTCGATCATGTTGATGTTACTCGTCTCCTCAAGGATATCTTGATATTAAAAGAGGGATTGAGGGCAGTACAGGAGCAATGCATCACTGTGGATACCTTTCAGTTGTTAAAGAAAGATGTAGACGATCTAAAATTCTCGTCGATTGCTTATCAAAACGACGAAAACAATGTAAACATACGAAGAGGGAACTATTATCAGCGAAGAAACTGCAATTACGACAGTGGGCCTATGGGATTGAAACATATAACGGGAATTAGTCCCAACAACAGTAGCTCATCATTAAACAGCCCTGAACAGCCGATTGTAGACGTGGTAAATTCATATCGACAAATATGTACCGTCAACGTGAGTCATAATAACGGAAAAACTGGCGCAAACGACCCGGTTGGGGCTTCAATACCGAGTATGTCAAATCGGGTGTCCGGCGTAGTAACCGTGATTACTAATGCCGCAGACGTTGTGCAAGAAAAATCACCTATGTCGCCGCTTCCCCTTCGGTGCACTTCACTAAAGCCCAAGATGTCGATGTTGCATCTGACCATCTCCCTCTCCACAACTTCCAATTTCCCTGGTTTTAGAAGTCCTCTTACGTTCCAGGACCCCATGCGAAGATGTTTCCGTAATGAGGTTTTCTTTATACCTGTACCTTGACCAGTAACATAGTTTCCACTACCTGTCTGGTGGTCCGCAGAATAGTGGCCGGTAGCATACTTCCGACCATGCAACCCGGAACCACTATGGCGCCGAGCGTCAGTCGAATCGCATAACCATCTCACACATTTATTTTTGGCACTGTTCATTGTTGCTGCGGTTTTCTTGGGATAATAGTGCAGTAGTCTCCCGTTGCTTTCTGCACCAGACATTTTAGAGATCATTTGAATCTCAAGGCCGCTGCGACCTCCTCCGACCGGTTGCCCGGCCGGGTGTATGGTTATACCGCCATTGCTCGGTCGCCAGAGCCTCGTCCGTTATCTAGCAGGGGGCACCGCGACGACTGCGAGGCCGCCGCCGCCGGCTATTCATACGAACCACCGACGCGAGCAGGAGAGGTTGACAGTTGGGCCGGTTAATATGTAAAGAGTACCGTTCGCCCCATACCCCACCAGAGGTCAAATATGATATGGTTTTTACCGCCTAGAATACCGGCCCAGTTTTTGAGAAATAATATGGCTTCAATTAAAGCACGGCAGCGTCAAACTTCCTCCCCCTCCCCCTACTAAATAGGCCATGGCTCTCGATGGCTCCCGGTCTGAATCTACTCAAGACCAGCTAAAAATCAACTGTGCCAAGTTTCAGCGCATAGTCACAAAGTGCAAGGTTCCCATACAACGGATTACCACTATCAAACCAGCTATCGCAGTCATCACACGAATATTTGCCCCGACCGAGAATCGAACCCAGGACCGCTAGCTTCGTAAGCAAAGTCACTACTTACTTAGTCACTACCAACTACCTAGGCCATCCACGTCGTCACATGTTACCTGTCACGTCACACTAAATAACTTAAATTACCTACTTAATACGTATTTATTTCACCTAGGTATACTATAGGCAGGCCGGTACGAAATACCTAATTAATTAAGAAGGTATTTACATTAATCACTTGCAGCTTTTATTAAATCTGGATATAGTTGTACCTACCTAAGCTAGGTTTAGACACCCGTATACTGAACAATATTAAATATAACGACTTTTCGGCAAAGACATTGTCGCTCGATAGGTAAGTACGCGCACTACAACAAAACGTAACCGAACGCAATGACGGACGCCGCGGCCCCGACTAAGTTACCTTGTAATATCTTGAGATTTAGTTGTGTGTGGGAGGTTCGGCCCGCCCTCAGCCGCAAGCCGCGCGATGTACCTTTGTTTGAAGACGATCTACTGTTCTCTATAATGTGCTGCTGTTTTTGGTCGACCACTAGAATGTACGGTGCTGAGAGAGGCACGACGTCGTCGAAACTCCCAATACCAGCGAGAAATAGTCGTTTGGCTTGGTGCTTCCACATTATATACGGAAACAAGCTCACCGAGACATTCATCTTGAGATAGCCCTCGACGTAAGTTGTGATAAATTATGGCACGGAAATTTTCACGCCTGAGCTCCATTTTGCCTATCGTCTTGTCAAATTTAAACTGGCATTACGAATAAAAACGAGCTTTTTTTAAAATTGTATAAATGTCATTACTAGGGTTAGGACTTTTGGTGGCATATCGTGGTTCTAGAATCCGTGGAGTCGCTATTTCCTAATTATTATAAACGTACCACCATAAGAATAAACAATAACTACACGTAGAAGCGAAACTCCCGGCTCCGGACGTGCGCTCGGCGCGTTAAATACCTACCGCCTGGCGAAACCTGAGGTGTCTAGTCAGTCAGGGGCGTCACAGACAGAATATATGTATTAAACAAGATATTGTTATTGTGTCTTGAACTGGTTTTCGTATTTGTGTTGATTTTAGTGTTTATGGTTGAACTAAGATAGTGTTTTAAAAAGTGAACGACTATTTACGGCAAAATAATTAGAAATAGGTAATTGATTGAATGAAAGATATTTATTTGTTAAATAGTACATCCCCTAGATGTAAAAGATTAAAAAAACTGAAACATTAAAATCGAATTTTTAAAAAGAATAGTATTTTGTAATAAAGCTTTTTCAACTTAATAAAATAAAAATTGAAATTAATGGTCCGGAAAGGAACGTAAAAAGTAACTCCGGATCCCAGACTATAAAACTTATTGAGCTTAAAAGGTTGTTTATTTATAGACTCGTTTCTGTGTTTTATAGATGATTAATAGCCACATAAGCTATTAATTTTTCTGGAGATAATCTTAATATCATCAAAAATATTATTACGTAATTTAACGTAAATGTAAAAAACTCATTATGCAACAATGTTTCCACGTTGAAGGAAGACATAAATAACATTTCGTGACTAAACTTGTATGACACATCCATAAACCGATTTAAATATTTCACAAGTGACAGCCCTGACTTTGGGCGCGGAAGACAGAGGGGCGTAGCGGGGTGAAGGGGGAAGTAGGTATTAAAATCGCGGCATTTGGGGCCTGGGTAAAGGAGATTCGCTTCTACGTGTAGTTATTGTTTATCCTTATGGTACCACCTTGATTTTGACCTTCAGTATTGTCATTGTAATAATAATATTTCAATTTGCATTCATTCGTTAAATTGCTTAACCAGTTCAAATGAATTTTGGAAAAGAGTATATCACCGCTGTGAAAGTGTTACAAACTAACAAATATTAGTAGGATGGATAAACCGAACTAAAAATGTATTTAGTTTATTTTGAAACATGCAATACTAAAGGACAAAACCAAAGTGGTATGTTTATAATAATTAGGAAATAGCGACTCCATGGATTCTGGAATAACGATATGCCACCAAAAGTCCTAACCTTAGTCATTACGATTGGAAGTGGCCAGTACTCACGTAACAAAAAAGGTTTTATGCTAAGTCAATACCAAGTACTCAATTCCCGATCATTTCGGTGTGGCCCTCGTAAACATTACATCTCATTCATGGTTTTCTATTCAACTGCTCATGTAAAATCTTCTTACAGTAGAGGCATGGTTGGGACTCACACTGAAAACTCTCTCCTGGGGGTGGATATCCACGCCATGGTCTGAACCCCAAAATGAAGGACAGAGACGCAGCCCCACAACACCTCTT
Source organism: Acleris literana (assembly GCA_946894065.1). Lineage (NCBI taxonomy): Eukaryota > Metazoa > Arthropoda > Insecta > Lepidoptera > Tortricidae > Acleris > Acleris literana. The sequence continues at coordinate 45,090,901 of OX335668.1, read as the reverse complement.
GCGGATGATTTCCTGCGGCTGCAAGAAGCGTTGTGGGAACGCGTGCAGCTATGTTATTAAATGATCTATACCTACGACTACACTCCAGATATTTACTCAAAAATACTATAGGGACCCTAAGAATGAGCAGCAGAACACGTTTCTACAATTTTTAGAGTTAGTGTCTGTTTGTCTGTTTAATTTTGTTTCTCCTCGCATCAATTGAAAACCACTAAACCAATGTCAATGCGGTTTTCACTAAAACGTTTCAATAAACGGTGACCACCAGGCCTTTCGCGTAACTCACTCGCAATCGCGATCGGCTTCAAAACAAATCAATTGGTTTCATTTTGTATGCAGACAAGCCTTCGATTTTCAAAATGGAAACGATTGTGATTGCGAGTGTTGTTACGCGAAAGGCCTGCAGGGGCTATATTGCCTAACGCACCCGCAATCGCAATTTTCATTTTGATTTTGAAAATCATTTTGAAAATCGAAGGCTTGTCTGCATACAAAATGAATAAAAAACCAAGATATGACAATTAAAGAGGGTTCAAAGTTAGTATGGAAAAAAGTTACCGGATTGAGATGGTTACTTGAAACTTTGTATAATTACTCTTCGTAACAAATTAAACTATACCCGTTTCAGGATTTCTAAGGAAGTTAAAGCAACTAAGAAATTATCAAATTAGGCCAATCATTTATTTATTTATTTATTTATTTGAAAAATAAGTTTGTAACATAACAGTAGTGCTACCAAAGCGTTACAAACACATACATTTTTAAAACAAACTAATACTATCTTATGACTACTAAATGTTTGTCTTGTTCTTTCTCAAGTATCATGGCGTCGATCACTATATGTGATTACAAATATCAACATTTTATTCTCCGTTTATTAAATAGAAAATATATTAAAGGATTTTTTTAAATTCAATGTACAAAATGTTATAAATAGACAAAATAAATTATTCCAATACGTTGTTGTAACAAATGAGAAGCCATGACACGCCATGAAGACGTGCATCAAGAACAGGACAACCATATCCCTCTCATAACTGGAGAGATCAATGCGCCCTTAACTCATACTCGTCCAGGATGGCTCACTTACTGGTCTTTGCAGTAATGTACTATGTCTTTATTAAAGATACTTGGAAAATATTTCCTTAGGGAAGTTTTTTCGAAAAAACTGAAACAAGTGCCAAAAATTCGCAGTTTTTTGAGCACCATGGGGGTAGCACAGGGTTTTTGAGGTTGCAAACTTGTATGTTAAATACTCACAATGGACCTAAAAACATGTAAGCAATTCGTAGTTACATGCGGGTTTGCGATTTTTTCCTTCTGGCCATTTCTAATTTGTAAATATACCTAGTTTTTAATTCGTGAAGTTTTATTTATTACCACACATTACTAACCTTGCATTTATACGTAGCGCAATTCCTACATAATTATAAATAAAAACGTAAAAACTGCAATCAACTCCTGTGGCCCGTTTCACGAAGGTACAAGTTACAAATTACAAGCGGAACTCACTTTCTAGCAGAGTTAGAAAGAGACTTCCGCTTGTAATTTGTAACTTGTTGCTTTGTGAATCGGGCCTCTGGTCTACCGGAGTTCTTTTGTAACATTATGTAAGTAAAATAATTTAAATTTGGTACTTAGTTACCTAACAATATTTATAGTTACTTTAAGTTTGTGTAATATATGAAAATTATTATAATTTTTATAAATCATAGATCAAAGTATGGCAAAGTAGGTGACTAAAATTGAAAAACATGTTTGGACAACCCTGACGCCCACAAAAAAGCACAAATACAAAAACAGAAACAAATTCCTTCACACCGGTGAGATTCGAACCGGGATCATCAGCGCTCGCAGCTTTAGTTGACTCGTTATCTCTATGCAATTCTCAGCCAGAGGGTTCAAATTGGTATGTGCCAGTTACGTACCGCTCGGCGAAAGGGGATGACATATAGATGCGAGCTTACTGCGGGTTGTCGTAGGTCAATTATTCAGACGGTTACAGTTATTTTTAAATTTGTTGTATCGATATTGCTTATGATACTCAATCGATTTTGCACTGTAAACACTATTTCACACACTAAAATTAAGTATAAACTTTTACCACACTCATTAACTTTTGGCATTTTTTCTTCAATTTACAACAGAGAGACGTCAGACACAGTCTTTACTGCTCCGCTGCGCTAGACGAACCAAATTCTTATGCCTGTGGCTTATTTATTACGCTAACTAACTATACGCTAACATCTTCTTATTCATGTCACAGTTTAGTCTCTTTCTTCGATTAACTCTTCCAACATTGAAAGTCAGAAAGGGACAAATCACTCACATTCATAACATAACTTTCAAGGGAATTTTTCGTAACAAGTGCTAATTAAAAGAAAAGCTTTGCCAGTTTCCTGAAGAAACAAAAATATTCCATTTATCTTGTTTGAAAAAAAAATGAAAAGTTCAAAAAGCCGAATTGGACCTATTTTTAAAACTCCATATAACCTCAGGAATGCGCTGCTGTTAAAATCTTTCGGGTTCGTCCCGGGCACGGTGGATAGCCAGCGACCAGCGTACAAATGTACCTTGCAACGTTTTCTTTTACTTTTCTCCGAAATCATAAATGAGCACATCAATGAGCGACCTTCCTCCTGGCCTTCATGCTTAAAATATTGAATGTGCTCTAGAAAAGACTTCAGAGTAAAAGTTTTATGTTTCTTTTGAGTAAGTACCTGTCAGTTTGGGTAGCACGACGCCGCGCAAGATGGCGGGCACGAGCATGAGGTCGGGGTCGGCGCGCACGGCCGCCTCCGTGAGCGCCGAGCCCGCCGCGCCCGCCGTGACGCTGTCGTCCTCGGACCCTGATGACTCGGACGAGAGCTTTTCTTCCCTGACACCGTACATCATCAGACAGCTACGAGAGATATTTTTCGAAAGTTTTATCCAATTTCTTCACTCCCGGAACCTCGTTTAAAAGTAAAATGTTGCGTACAGCAAGAGTTCTTGTGAGCAAGAGTCTTTGTTAGAGTGAGATCCCAGTCACTCCAGAGTAACGTGATTTTAGGAGACACGATTTTTTAGGATCGGTAGTATAACATAAACTTAGAAAGGAATGGATACTCGCCAAGCTGAAAGCGGGGCCGTTTTACAGGTAGCAGGTATCAAAGGTGGAAAAACACAATGCTAACTTACGTCAAAGTAGGAAAGCTGGTTTATACATATGTATGTCATATGTGATATTGTTTTAAACAAAAATATAAAGTTGCCAGACACTCCCTGTGGGCCATAACTTTTGACCGACACTTTAAGTCGTAAAAAAATGTTGGAACTTAGGTCATTTTAGTAAGGCTGAATTTTATATATATTATTAAGTATAATGTTTTAAAATATTTTCCAATGAGCCAGACAAATCTGACGGCCCAAACATCATTCCAGACTGGTTAAAAGTTCCGCTGTGCGAGGAAGCGCGAGAGCATTATAGCATTATTAAAGCGCATAAGTAAAAGTGAGATGCACTCTGACGCGTGAATACCTCTCTCTTACATTACAACTCGTGGCCTCTCTGAGTTAAGGCTCCGGCACACCAAACGCGTATCAGGAGCGACGCGCTTTGAACGCGGGCACGCGCAGGTTGTAAAACAACAAAACGAATCGAACCCGGCACATTAAAAAGTTATGCGTGCCAGCGGCGTGCACGCGTTGAAACTGCTGCGCATCGCTGTCGCCGCGGGCAACTCGGGCAGCGGGGAACGTCGCGCGCGCTGGCACGAGAAGTTGTATTAAATACGGCCGCCATGTTTACCGTCACACTGGGGCGCGGCGTCAGCGACGCGTCAGTGCGGCGTCGAGTGGTTGTATTTTTTTACAAACGCGCGTAGAATACAAACGAAATAATTCTTAAATTTGTGCGATAATATAAGTGTATATACGATTTCTAAAATAAACTTTGGCGTCACAGTCTTGTATTGCAGACAAACTTCAGCTGGGAAACTATTATTTACGTATGTAGGAATGTATGTATGTAACTACATTAGGAACGGGAAAATAAACATAGACAGAAACACAAAAGGTTTGTGCGAAGGCGAACTTATCCCTTTAAGGGATCTCTTCCAGTTAACCTTTGAGCGATTGGAAAATGCAATGGTTGTAACAACAAATTGGCAAACGTACAACAGTGAAAGGGACTAGATGTTTCATAATTACGTTAACCTAATAGGTATTAAATAAACAATTTAAAGGACTAAAGTTACTTAAATAAATAAATATGAGCTACATATACAAATAGATATATTATATATTATATGCTTTATTTCATAAGTTTTTCAGTGGTATCTTACATAATTAGAATCATTACGAGTCAGCGAAGTTTTAAAACCTATTTGCTCGTTTTTTTCCAGTTATGTTTTTAAGTAATCACATAAAGTTTCTTTCTCCATACTAGGTGTCCCAGTGTTTGCTTTTCACTTTGTATGAAAAAAACAACTTTAGGTGATTACTTGAAAAAAAAACTGAAAAAAAAAACGGGCAAACAGGTTTAAAAACTTTGCTGATTCGTAATGATTCTAATTATGTAAGATACCACTGAAAAACTTATGAAATAAAACTTGAAATTAATTATTTTTCGAGACACGGACATAAGGGAAAATTACAAAAATTCTGATTAAAATTATCAATATCTCCGAAACTAGTAAAATTCGCTGAACATACATAGGGGTTAAATCGATGGCTTTTTAGCTGCTCTATTTGGCGTTGGTTTTAGGGACACCAGTATATTATAGATAAACATAGTTACTTGATTGTTATCTAGGTTCTGAAGTGTCTCTTTTTTTTATTCGAAACTACTTATCAACATTCTAAAGAAGGTACGTTAAAAATCTTACCTATCTTGAAGCCAGATAATATAATAAAATTTAAATGCAAATAATATTGAATTGACTTGAATAATGCTCTCGCGCTTCCTCGCACAGCGGAACTTTTAACGAATCTTGGAGAATGTTTGGCCCGTCAGATTGTCTGGCTCATTGGAAAATATTTTAAAATATTATACTCAATAACACATAAAATTCAGCCTTCCTAAAATGACGTAAGTTCCCACATTTTTTTAAGACTTTTATAGTGTCTGTCAAAAGTTATGGCCCACAGGAAGTGTCTGGCAACTGTATATGTTTGTTTATAACAATATCATATATGACATATTATGTAAAAAGCCTTCCTACTTTGAAGTAATTTAGCATGGTTTTTTTCCACCTTTGATACCTGCTACCTGTAAAACGGCCCCGCTTTCAGCTTAGCGAGTATCCATTCCTTTCTAAGTTTATGTTATACTACCGATCCCAAAAATTTCATCTTTCCTAAAATCACGTACTAAGTCTGGGGTGACTTGGATCTTGGACTTTATGAATCTTACTATATCCGGCGAAGTAGGTGTGCATGGTGCGAAAGATAATAAAAAAAAATACCGAACCAAACATATGTAATAAATAAAATAAATCATTTCAGAGAATATACTACTACGCTACGCCAAGACGGTTTCTGCTTTAGAAAATGTCTGGGAGGATTTTAGATAAGTGAAAGAAGTTGAGTTAATACAATCAAATAATTGCAAAATGATAATTAAGTGTATAGTTATAGTTTACTATACATGTAAATACCATTAGCAAACTCAATGATGTTTAAAAAGGTAAACTATTTAGTAATTGAAATGAAGTCAAACAACATCAAATCTTAATTTTTGCCATGTATAAACAAAAATGTTCGTCAAACAAAATAAAATTGGAATAACGACCGTTATTATGCACACGTTTTCGCCGTACAGACCGGCGGCGCTGACTTTTGAGGTTTCAAAAATATTAAAGTTTCTTATTTTTGGCATATAGTTTCCGGAACATTGTCCGAACCTAATACCGTGTTAGGAAGGCAGTTTCGCCTTTGGCGAGAAAATGATTTTCCTTCTAATCGGATAATTTGCCTTTGTTTACTTTGTAATTTCAACAAATATTAGCCCCAAAATGGCCGTAGTTTTTTTTTATTAACAAAATAGGAAAATCGTTTTTCATTCTTTTTTACTAAACTAGTGGACCGATTTTCTTGAAATTGGTATATATTATGTAAATAGTTAAGGATGTTTTTCAAAAAAAAATATTACTTTTTAATTTTACATTTAAGTGAAAAAAAATCGATTTTATAATTTTCAACGCCAACGCCATTTCACGTTAACGACGCCGTGCCGTGGACATTTGTCCAGGCCCTTACACAGTAACACTTGGAAATTCAAGAGGGAGGGCTATCCAGCAGGGGGCTTCCTACGGCTGATATGATGATGATGATGATGAATCTCACTCAAATCGACCTAGTCTCACACAGTAAGCTCAATAAAACTTATGTTGTGGGTACTGGTGGGCCACGATATACTATGTAATAGGAATACATATGACAGATAAATACTTATTATGTACAGTCGCCATCAGATATATTGGAGCGGCCGAGGTACTCAAATATTTCTGAGCAGCAATAAATTTCAATAAATTCTTTACGGTAAATAAGGTCAATAACATCTGAACATCCAATTCGCCACAAATATATGAGCAGTGGTTTTTCAATTAAATCTGAACACACAACGAGACAATAATATCTGAAAGCACAACTCGTCAAAGTTATCTGCACAGACAGGGTGATCATAAATATCTGAACATTTAAGGAAAATATACCTTAAAGCACTAGGCATACAGTTTAAAATTCTTTAACGTACTACGCTGGAATACATTTTCTACACAACCACCATTCGGTTTTATCAATGTCAAGACTAAAAAGAGTTTTCTGCTGGATGTAGGGTGTATACACTGCCTGAGATAGAGCGTGACGTCATCGTGATACTAATGGCGTCCTTATCTTACTCGTACTGTGCGAAACGTGCGGTATGCATGTGTCGGCCGGACTCTGTGACTCTTTCAGATACAACAATTGGCAGAATTTAGAAATATGGCCTTTTTGTACACATTTATGTTTTTGTTGGGATCTAGTTTACACAACAATGATAATTTTAATTTCTTTTAATACCGCTGAACACATGCGTCTTGTGTGCGGATTTGTGCAGGGCCGCAAGCTTGGTCGTGGAGCGAATGTACGCCCGCCGCAATCGAACACCCTAGGCTACCGAAAATACTATTGGAACTACACATTCGCTTCACGCTGCTCGCTTCTCGCTAACCGTCTGCGGTGGGACAAGTGCCTTCTCATTTTCAGTTCGTAAAGTAACAAAATATGGTTAAGGGCTAAATGCACGGCAAATAAGTTTGTTTACAGTTTTCATTAAATAAAAATAATAAAGTAGAAAAAAAAAGAACATGAATTCTTAATAAAATACAAAAAAAAAGCACAATTGAGGATTTGAACCCTGACGCAACGGTATTATAATTATAATTTCTAATTACTAAACCGCTAGGCCATGGCGACTGACACTATAGTGGATGAAATATTGCAAAGCATTCGTACCTATTTTAATTTGGCAGCTTGAATATAACATATTTACATTTGATAAAGACACGCAGTGAATTATATGCAATGACAGTTATGTTACCGTTTTTGTGAATTGCCAAATATTTTATTCAAATGTGTCTTTTGTAACAAGACCGTGAAGTTGCTTTTCGCAGATTTATATTTTGTATACCTACTTATTTTGTAAAAGGAAAATTCATTACATCTGTACGATTACCTTTAAACTGTATGCCTAGTGCTTTAAGGTATATTTTCCTTAAATGTTTAGATATTTATGATCACCCTGTCTGTGCAGATAACTTTGACGAGTTGTGCTTTCAGATATTATTGTCTCGTTGTGTGTTAAGATTTAATTGAAAAACCACTGCTCATATATTTGTGGCGAATTGGATGTTCAGATGTTATTGACCTTATTTACCGTAAAGAATTTATTGAAATTTATTGCTGCTCAGAAATATTTGAGTACCTCGGCCGCTCCAATATATCTGATGGCGACTGTACACATAGAATACTCAAGAACAAATATTTGTGATTAACACACAAATATGTTAATCCCCTTACCAGGATTCCAACCTGGGACCTTCCTCCTAAGTAGCGTCACTACCCACTGAACTGATTCATTGTCACAGACATTTATTAGTACATAAACTACCTTAATGACGGCTATTGGAACCTACGTATGTAGTGTACGAAAAGATATGTCCGAGATGTAACAAATTTGTATTTTTTAACCTTTGGATCCGCGTGATATTTTTTGCAAAAAATATATGTGGTACAGTATTAAATGGTTCACAAAATATCAAATATTGGCAGGTGTCGCCACCATGCAAGTAAAAAAAATATTTTTTTTAAATCAATTTTTTTTCTCTTAAATATAAAATTAAAAAGTATTTTTTTTTGAAAAACATCCTTAACTATTTACATAATATATACCAATTTCAAGAAAATCAGTCCACTAGTTTAGTAAAATTTTTTTTTCCTATTTTCTTAATTAAAAAAAAACTACGGCCATTTTGGGGCTAATATTTGGTGAAATTGCAAAGTAAACAAAGGCAAATTATCCGAGTAGAAAGAAAATCATTTTCTCGCCTAAAGCGAAACTGCCTTACTAACACCCTCTGTGTCATCCTGGGTGCTTGCTTATGTAGAAATTAAGATATTTGTCATTTCGATCAGCATTTGACGAAAAAACTTTTATGATAATAACGAAGTAGTAACCGAAGTACGTAGGCATTTTGTGTCATCTCTGTCCACGGAAATCCTGATATTTAACCAGTACCTATCACGTCCCCTAATAGCTCTAAAATAATATTACAATAGGAATAGGTGTTAGGCATTTTAGATTACTGATATCTCTTGTTCAAAATATTTTGTGCCAAAGTCATCCACGGCATTAATAGATTTTTAATATTTTTATTACAAAGATGCAAAAGAATATGCAAGTTATTAGAGTTTAAGTCTTTATGATTATTATGGTGTAACAAAACACTGTTCACAATTTGTGTCGTTTTTATCCACGAAATCTTTGGGTATTTGGAAAAAATCAGCACCCTAAGTATCTAAGGCGCGGTAGTGCGCGGGGAAGCGCGCGGTCGCGGGCGGGGCACACGTACCGGCCGGCAACCTGCCAGACGCGCGCGTGTTGTCTGCTTAATTCGGTGCAAGTGCATTAATTCGATTTCCAAAGTTAGTTATGAAACTGTGAAAGACTAAAACGGAGGTAGAAAACTATAACCCCATTACTAATAAACGTTGAGTAACGGTGGTATAGCTATACAATGTTTTGTCCTTCTCTGTCATTGTGACATTTGAATTTGACAGACAAGGACAAAACATTGTACAGCTATACCACCGTTACTCAACGTTTATTAGTAAGGGGGTTAATGTATTATAATTATGTGGTCTCATACTGGGCGTTAATACAGTGATCGTAAAGCAAAAGTCAAAGTCAAAAGTCAAAATCATTTATTGTTTGATTGCAGATGTGCAGTCAACAGCATAAATAAGTGATCATTTATGTACCTTGTCACTTTAACGTCGTGTTTGAAATGTCATACAAAATTGTGAAACGATTGCAAGCGACAAGGTACATAAATGATCACTTATTTATGCTGTTGACTGTACAATAATGTGTTATGGATACATTGGTTGGGCGCATCACAATCAACCGTTTCCGGTGTACGAGTACAATATTTAAAGCACTATTTATATTTAAAAGTTACTTATATATAAGTCAAAATAAATTACACGATTTTTAAATTACATTAGTCAACTATAAACAATAAATACATATACCTACATTATATATTATAAAAAATCAAATTAATTAAATTAATTAAGTTTTATTAAAAGGGGAATATTAAATTTTATAGAATCGATTATTGCAAGGGATGACGGAAAAACGACTGTTTTAAGGGCCGTGCTGAAATAAAAGTATATAAAACCTACCGAAACACATAATAATCCCCAATGTATTGTAGCGAAAAGGAAGAGGGTCAAGAAAGAGTACTTAATATGCACGCAATTGTTCATTACGTAGCGGAGATAACGCCGGCCCCGCAGAATAAAGCCGCAAAGTGCTATTACCTGCTTTTTAATGTTAATGCATTTTCGTGATCTTCGTGTGAATACATCACCTCAATTATTCCAGATTTTTTTTCAGTTCTTTGCGAATTCATTAAAAAAAGACTATTCTTTATCAAAAGAAAAAACTGAAAATTTGTTAATGACCTGTTACTTGACACAATTGATAAAATTGACTTTTTAACATGACCTACTGTAGTTTTAAAATTCATCAAAAGACTAGTTTTGATGGCAAAAGCTGTTACGGTTTTATTCTGGTGCAAGTTTTAATACAACAATTCCGTAACATACTATTTTGCAACACATTACCTACACAGTATGATACGTACCAATTCTTAACATTTTCTTTTCATTTCAATTGTTATTCTAAAGACCATCGCCATACCGAAAAAGGTTTGTTGCGTATTATAATTTGTGGTAAACATTTCATTGATTCACGAGTTGCAAAAAGTATTTTCACCAAGTGCACGGACAAGAAGGATTTTAATTATGTCTTATGGACTTGAAGAGCAAGATTAGATTAATTCTCTAATCAATAATAAATTAGCAGCATGTTTATTCTAATATGGAGGGAGAGTATAACAAAATATGTTGCTAACTTATTGTTTATTTTCTTTGTTTCGTCATATAGGGCACTAATTACAGAATGACCAACTAATAACGCGAACTTAACGGTAGTTAGTAATTTAATAACGAAGAAATAATTGAGTATCATTTTGGATTGTGAACATTACATTTCCGTCTCTAGGTAGATTTTGTCTTAGTTACTTATATCGTTGGCATAAACACAAATAGGTTTATAGTACCTTGGTACTTTCATTTTACTTAGTAGTTAGTCTACTTACCGCTATTTTATTTATCATTATTGCTCACTTTTAGACATAGGTATTATAATAAGAATTACGAATTTGTAGTAAAAATGGATTTAATCGCGTAATAACCACCATTTTTTATCACCTCGACGTTTAAATAATCATGCGACAATTGCGGTACCAAGATGAATGAAAAAGCGAGCATCAATGTCTGCGAGTGCTGCAAGTTTTTCGTAGTACTCGCTCCTGGTCTTATTTTTGTTAATTCAAATTAGTTACATGGCACACAACAACCCAACATCTGACTACTTTTCCGACGATATAATCTCGAGGCTTGCATTTGCTGATTACTAGATTGCGTTGTAATTATCCACAATGTCGATACCTGGCTTATATTCGTATTCTCGGTTGAAATTAATATTTTTCTTCTCTTCTCCTTTTTGTTGTCTTTAATCGCTTTACGAACAATTCTTGAGTAGAAATGACGATTCGTAGGGAGTTAGAGGAAGGGAGGAGAGCAATCAACCATTACTTTTTCATCTTTGAAACGGACTGGAATAAAACAGTAATCGTTTATTACCACTGCCATTGTTCGGGAAAAAGCAAAGTGAACATTAAAGTAACAGTACAATGCCAATTTAATGAAAAGGCAAAACTGAGGCGAATAAAGCCGCAAAATGACATTACCTAAACAATCATATGTAATTTTTTGTTGGTAAAACAGTTTTTAACAATATCTCAAAATGGTTCACTGGTAATAAAAAATAGTATTTTATACAACTTACAAAAAAATACGCTTTCGAATGTTATTAAAATCAAACATTGTGTTGTTTATAGGCAAAAAGCTATGGAGTATTTTCAGTATTACATAATATTTCCTGTAAATTTACTTTTTGCGATTGCGACTTTATTCTGTGGGGGCGGCGTAAGATTCAATACCGTAAAATGGAGTGAAAAGAAAACGTTGTGGTTGGGTGAATAGCGTTTTTTCAAGAAAGTTTTGAGGTTGAAATAAAATATTGCAACACTTGTAAATAGGTACTTCGCTTTAACGATTTTATTTTCAAGATCAACGTTTTTTCATTACTCTGGTAGGACCCGACAGCCCTGAAGTTAGTCACAAACAAAGTTTTTGCCAGTTGAAGACAACCGTTTGAAATCACAAGTTTTTAGCTGGTACCTACGAACTTTTCCACTGACGTATATACATATACGGATGGTTTTGCTTGTTTTATTAGTGATTTTAAATATTTAAACAATACATTACATTACAAAACATACATTATAATACAATACATACATTACATTTTGCATATAAAAATAAGGTGCTAAGTTTAATATTAATGTACAAAATTCACTAAAATAGATCTTACTAGTTTTTACTACGCTTTGAGGTGAATAGAGAAGATATGAAGGATGTTTAGAGTCGCTATATGGGGTCATTAGTTTGAGGTATGGTACTATTGAAACGCCATGCTGGTAAAACGGGACGATTGTGGGATCAATCGAAATTTAAATGATAGGATTGTCAAAATTAGAGAAGTAAATTTTTTTGTGGGTGTGGGTATTTAATTTGGGTTAAGGTATTTAATTATTTTAATATTAAAGATACTTATGTTTCTTTTATTCAAATAGGTACCTATTTAAAATACCGCGTATTTACGTCCCAGGGGAAAAAAAGATACAAAAAATATGTTCCACCTATAATTAAATAGAGGAACCAGTGAGTGAGTAATTTTAGTGTATGAGGGGTCACGTTCACTGAGTGCTATTGCTGGAAAATATAATTTACACGAATTCGTACTTCATAGACACTGTAATCGGTCTATCAACTTGAACATAGGTACCTATCTAAGTACTATTAGAATGATCAAAAATATTGTTGACAACCCTTGCAACGTTTTCTATTCACTCCATATGTCGTCTCTATTGTCCTCAATTCACTGTATAATTAGAGACGGCATGTTTTTTTGCGTTTTTTATCGAATTAGTAATATATAGCTCATAATACCAAAGACAAAATTGTTGAACGCATGGAGACTCACAAAATGACACCAACTTTATTCACATTACCGTAAGAATCAAAACCGAAAATTCACATTGAAGTTAAAAATTGTTTCTATTCACCCCATTTTACGGTACTCAATATGATGCCTACTAGTTATTAACACTTTCATTGCCAAGGTCTCTTCATACAAAATGGACTCGCCTAGCGGGTCGGCGGCAATGAAAGTGTTACAGCTTCTCATAGAAGAAATCGAACCGAACGAACGTGTGTTTGATCGTGTGATGAGTTTTTCAATGATATGAGTGGGGAGTAGGTGTGCCCCCGCCGCCGCTATTGTTTTTGTTCTTTAATAATTTATTCGTGCATGAAAATGACACAAATTTACAATGTCTATTTTTCATGCTTTTTTCATATTGTATATGTGAACTCTAATGATTGTACTATTTTTTTGGAGCTTTTAGTAGCTAGGAAAAACAAAATAATTAAAAATCTTAAAATTGCGTGCCCTAATTTGGCACATTTTTTTTAAATTTATATAAGAAATATTTATTTAATCAATTGTATTTTTTTTAGCACTGTTTTTACACACTGACCCTATGTCAGTTTGCAGTGGACGAAGATGACACAAACTGGGTTTGCTCACTACGCAGAGTATCCTAGATATGATACCATTTTATTTTTAAATTTTAAATTAATTTGGGCAGTTTTATTTTTAATTTAACAAATCAGCATCAAATCATTGAATTTCTGAAAATGCAAGTGGCAGAAATGACACATAACGCAATAATAAGCTTTATAGGTATGACTGTACCCACAGGCAAGAAACAAGCAACTTTAGAATTCTTTAAACTTATGACCCCTAAATAGCCCAGCGCTATCGGTCTAGTAAACGAGTTCGAAATTAGAAATTGATTACAATAGTATCTTCTATTAGTAATTAGTAACAAGAACTAGAATTAAACTATGTTTCTAAAAGAAGTGTGCTAATTTTACCGTTACTATTTATTCTACGTGAAAAAAGAAGGACAGATATTTGAAAAGTTAGTCTTTCCGTGTGTGCTTGCGTAATCCTCGCTAAAAAATGCATGGAACATGGCTTTGTTTACCTCACCAGCTCGGAATTATTTGTCGTTAGAGTCGAAATTCATCTGTGCCGATTTATCATGATATTAATGATTTTTAATATACATATTCATTATATTCAAACCTTTTATTATTCTTTTATATACCCTTTATTTTAGTTTGATTCGAGGTGAAATCGTAGGTTTTTTCAAACAAATTTATAGATTCTAATAGTATTTTTTTTTCTTAGATGAGGTGAAAAGAAGTGTTACTTGGGTCTCGTTATTCGAGAAATAATTGAGAATTTATAAATCAAAATCAAAATATTTATTCAGTAAATTGGCCACATACGGGCTATTTTACACGTCGGTTAGAGTGAATCTATGGAAGAAGGAGCCGCAACGTACCTGTACCAGTCCATGCGCTCGTAGTCCTCGTTGTCCTCGTCCGCGAGTGGGTTCCACAGGATCAGCTGCAACAACGTCCATGTTCAAACTACGACCCCACCCGACCGCACTCAGGGAATACATCAATACACTCGTGCTCATCCAGGGATTCGTTTAATCGTAAATTACGCGTTTACACATTTACGTCATGTCTACACAGGACGTCGACAATGGTCACACTATCACTTGACGGTAACTTTTTTTTTAGGTGTTCATAATAGTTAATTGTGTAACTGGTACATAGTCAAGTTTCTTAAGATACGAGTAACATAAGACGTAATTATGTACGGTCGACCAAGAGATTTGTATTTTGGTTGTTATGCATGTTTGCAACGAATAAACTCAACAACTACTGGACCGATTTCAAATATTCTTTCTCCATTAAAATGCTACATTATCTATGAGTAACAACGGCTACTTGGCTCAGGCTCGTACTGTCTATTTCCTAAAATGCCTGCTTCCCAAAATGGCCCTCTTCCTACATTGTCAGTAGGAAGAGGGCCATTTTGGGAATATGATGTCTATTTGTTACTTTGTCCGGTTCCAGAAATTTCTATTTTTCATATTTTGACAGTTTCCTATGATGTCTACTTCTTGGGTACATTGTCTATTTCCTGTAGTCTGCTTCTCATATTTGTCAGTTTCCTAAGATGTCTGCTCCTCGTATTATCTAGCCGCGATTAGAAAGGGAGAGGATTGAGACATTAGTTGACAGTTGTACCATATACTTACGTCAAAGTGCATATGAATTGACAGCTATTCCAATCCCAAACTAATCGCAGTTTCATAATATTTACAGTTTTCTAATTTGATTGTTTTCTATAATGTCTGCTTCTCATATAGTATGCTCCCTAGTGATCAATTTCCAACAACTTTCACATATTATCTGCTAAACCTTAATAATTCTAACCTTTTTTAACCGACTAAAAAAAGGGCATTATGAGTAGACCCCGTTATCAAGCGGGCAGTTTGGTGGCAAACTAACATTAGTGATGTGTAGACCCCGGACTTTAGTCGCAATGACGTCACAATAGGGTAGTTTGAGGAGTAAATGCAACGGTGTTAATTAACACGACAACCCAGTCTATTGGTGTTCAACTGAATTATTTTTTTATAATCAGGCATTCACGATATAAATTACCTATAAGGCAATTGTCAATTGATTAATTTATCGACTTTGTTCTTTCATTAACTGACTCTCCGTAACAGATCAGAAGTTGTTCTAAATGACTTGCGGTAAGGCTACGTCTTCTAGCAGAATATATCAACTTCTTCACTAACATACCTAATAAGGTAAAAAGAAAGCTTATTACTCATTTAATGAGTTTTTCAATGATATGAGTGGGGAGTGGAGTTAATTAAATATTGTGAAAACTGCTGTTGTTTGCCTGTGCTTTTCAGACTCTATTTTGATTGTGTTTAATATACACAAGAGGAGAGAGGAGGGCGAGCTATCAAAATTACTTCTGCACAAAAGGGGACGAAAAGTATATGAAAAGTTGAGATTTGTATTGAAAAAAAAAGACGGATTTACTACGTTGCGTAACATTAACGATCTAATACAGGTCAAGAAATACAAATAAATCCAAGCAACCTTTACAAATCCTGCTTTAATAACCGCAAGCTTTTCAAATATGCGCCAATAACATCTGTCGAAGTGGAAAAAAGCTTTTACTTTTTGTAGTGGATATATTCTGCTAGAAGACGTAGCCTAACCGCAAATCATTTAAAACAACTTTTGACCTGTTACGGAGAGTTAGTTAACGAAAGAACAACGTCGATAAATTAATCAACTGACAATTGACTTATAGGTAATTTATATCGTGAATGCCCGATGATTATATTTTTTTTACTCCAAACGCCAATAGACTAGTTCTAAGCGTCGTGTTGTTAATTAACACCGTTCCATTTACTCCCCAAACTACCTTATTGTGACGTCATTGCCAATAAACTCCGGGTTCTACACATTACTTTGCTTAGTTTGCCACCAAACTGCCCGCTTGATAATGGGGTATATATGAGAAGCGGACTTTGTAGGAAACTGATTTGTAGAACACAAATAGTGGACATTATAGGAAACATACATTGTGGGAATAAGACATCATAATAAGCGGGTAATACAGGAAGCAGGCAATTTTGGAAATGAACATAATAGGAAGCGAACATTTTTGGAAAGTGCTATCATAGGAAACAAATAGCAGACATTATAGGAAAGAGAAGTTTGTTAGAAGAGCAGGGGGCAGGGCCATTTTGAGCAGCAGACATTTTAGGAAACAGACAGTACATCCCGGAAAAATAAACGATCGGACGAAGTGACTGGCAGAAGCTAGTTTCCTAATAAAGTAGTATTTCTTTAAGGCTTGAAAACCGGGGAAGCTATTGAAAGCCACTGCCATGAAGTTTGCGAGGCCTTGCGGAGAACAAATTTTTGTTCACGCCTTTTGGCTCTATGCGAAACCGACTTTTAGCAGTAATAGAGGCAAGCAATGGACACCTGGAAAGACATGTTACTAGATAGGTTGATTGCTAAAGTATTTTTTTAAAACGTTATTGTTAACTTTTATGAAGCACAGTTTTTTATGTTTGAACTTGTTATTTTATTCGATTGTAAATTAAAATCTACCATTACCTATCCGCTAACCATCTTAGAGCATTTAACCAACCGGAGTGGCTACGCGCATCAATTTCTATGTAAAAAAGTCTGTAGCTTTCTGCGCGGGGGACGAGGAAACGCACACAAACAGTGTTAACACTAATGCAATTTTCAATCACATCGTTACGCACGCACACGACAAAATTATCAAACACTAGCATAAACTA
This sequence comes from Acleris literana, assembly GCA_946894065.1. Classification (NCBI taxonomy): domain Eukaryota; kingdom Metazoa; phylum Arthropoda; class Insecta; order Lepidoptera; family Tortricidae; genus Acleris; species Acleris literana. The sequence goes on along the minus strand of OX335668.1, from coordinate 45,073,688 downwards.
TACGCACACGAGTGCATCCACACACAGGGACAACGTGTCAGTGCACGAGATAACGTCAATTTGAAGTAAACGAAGACAATGCTTGACTCTGTCGATATTTTATTGTCGTTGAGTTCTGCCAATAATTATGACATTTATGACACAAGTTAAATGTTCTTTTTTTTTATTTAGGCTCTGTGGTAAGGGTAACACGGAACCTTGGGTCGTCAAAAACTACAGGTGAATGATAAGTCAGTATTGTTTAGTCTGAAAGCGCATGAAATACCTACATAATTTGGATCTATGAATCTGCATTATTATTCTTATATTATGAAAAAATACTTGGCTGGCTGACTCGCGACTCGAACTTGTAGAAAACCAAAAACTGAACAACATGTATTTTCACGATACCTACTTATTAAAGGGGATACCTTAAACAAGTAGGTATTATGAACATACATGTTGTTCAGTGTCAAGGGGATACCTTTAACAAGTACGTATCGTGAAAATACATGTTGTTCAGTGTTTGGTTTTCTGCTGGTTCGAGTCGCGAGTCAGCTAGCCAAGTATTTTTTTATAACATAAGAATAATAATGCAGCTTTTCCTAACTTTAAAATCGACTAGGCTCCACAGAATAAAATTATGTAGGCATTTCATTTTCAGACTAAACCATACTGAATTATCATTCTCACCACAACCAACCACCGCCGCCGCCATCGTTTTGACCACCCAAGGTTCTATGCAGATCAATTATTTTTATGTAGGTAACTGATCTTTAAGGAAGACTACGAAAATGGAATACAAGATTTTTCTGTTTTCCACATTTGATTTGTCCGAGTCTCAATTCAGGCTGGAGATTTTTCAAATGTCTGAATGCAGGTTTTCATTGCAACAGATCGTACGATCGATATTTTTCAAGTTAAGGGGGAAAATAGTGACAAAGTCTTCTCCGCCTTAATTTGAAAAATATCGATCGCACGATTACATTTGCAAGGAAGAAGTTGTAGGAAATCGCATTTGCAACAACTTAAGTCCTTACTATTTTTGTTGTAAAGTTGAAAATGGCCGAGATATTGAGCAGAAACGGTTCCCCCTTAAAATTCAAGATGACGGCTGACGCAGGAACGGAATTCAATCGCGATTCTGAATTTACACTACTATTGATCCCCCCCCTAAAGGTTAGAACAATAAAATTGCGGTCCCTAATTAATGCAAGGTTAAATGACTACCCTTCTGGACTAGAAACACTGATAAAGTCGATATCGATATCTGTGTTTCGTCTTTGGCGAGAAAATGATTTTCCTTTTACTCGGATAATTTGCCTATGTTTACTTTGTAATTTCACCAAATATTAGCCCCAAAATGGCCGTAGCTTTTTTTTAATTAAAAATATTGGCGACTCCTTCCAATATTAGATATTTTGTGAACCATGTAATACTGTACCACATATATTTTTTCCAAAAAATATCACGCGGATCAGAAGGTTAAAAAATACTAATTTGTAACATCTCGTACATATCTTTTCGTACACTACATGCGTAGGTTCCAATAGCCGTCATTAAGGTAGTTTATGTACTAATAAATGTCAGTGACAATGGATCTCACGCGTACTTTCAGCATTAGGTACAGGTAATGATAAATAGTCGTATGATTTCTTTGCATACTATAATTTCTAGAAATAAAATTGCTAAAATATAACAGCATTCATATTAATACTAATAAATAGGGAGTACATGAAAATATTTCAAATCAAATGACGGCCTCCTAGTTCAGTGGGTAGTGACGGTACTTAGGAAGAAGGTCCCAGGTTGGAATCCTGGTAAGGGGATTAACATATTTGTGTGTTTATCACAAATATTTGTTCTTGAGTATTCTATGTGTACATAATAAGTATTTATCTGTCATATGTATTCCTATTACATAGTATATCGTGGCCCACCAGTACCCACAACATAAGTTTTATTGAGCTTACTGTGTGAGACTAGGTCGATTTGAGTGAGATTCATCATCATCATCATCAGATCAGCCGTACGATGCCCACTGCTGGATAGCCCTCCCTCTTGAATTTCCAAGTGTTACTGTGTAAGGGCCTGGACAAATGTCCACGGCACGGCGTCGTTAACGTGAAACGGCGCGGCGCCGTAGAAAGGCACGTTGCCGCGTCGTGCAAATACACGGTGCCGTGTGACAACGGCTTCAACTATTTTAAACTCTACGCGCAGGACATTGCGCTTAGTATTGTTATGTACCTGGGGGTAGGTAACTGACAGAAATGCACGAATACACCGATAATCAAAAGTAGACTTTAATAAAGCACTCACTTAAACCTCGAATACTCAGATGATCGCTCGGGTCGCTCTTATTCGCACTGTTCGCTTTTCAAGTAAAGAATGAATCTCGGTTGCCGGTAGGTCCGCCTTTATACTTCCCGTGTCCGATCTTTCCAGAATGCCTTCCGGAATGTTAGATATACTTCGCCCCGCCAAGGACGATCGAGACTATTCGTTGCTGGAATGTTCTAAGTCTTGCTACCTTGTTCTGTTTACAATCGCGATGTCCTTGACTCACGGGTCTGGATGAGTCTGGAATGTTCCGCGTATTGCCGTCTCATTTCGTGGTATCTCTTTCACACGCTTCTGGAAGGTTCTCAGTATCGCTGTCTCTTTCTAATCATGTTATCTCTTTCACACACTTCTTGAAGGTTCTCAGTATTGCTCTCTCTTTCTAATCATGCTATCTCTTTCACTCTTAGTGGAAAAATTGCTATATACTGAAATGTACTTCAAAGGCCGATAAGGGGTCCTGAAAACGCCTGAAAATGAGTTTTCGGGTTATGGCGTAATCTGATAGAGACGGAACGGACGGAACGGACTGAAAAAATGTTTCAGCCGCCTGAAAACAACGGTATATTGATCGAAATTTTGATAATCTGGTATGTGATAGAGCTACCTCTGCAACGGACTGAAACGATATTTCAGCCTGCTGAAAACGCTTTTAAAGCACCAAAAGTAATTATGCCATCGGCGTAACAATATTGCAATTTATAATGAATGACGGCACCGTGTATCTGCACGTCACGGCGACGTGCCTTTCTACGGCGCCGCGCCGTTTCACGTTAACGACGCCGTGCCGTGGACATTTGTCCAGGCCCTTACACAGTAACACTTGGAAATTCAAGAGGGAGAGCTATCCAGCAGTGGGCGTCCTACGGCTGATATGATGATGATGATGATGATGATGAATCTCACTCAAATCGACCTAGTCTCACACAGTAAGCTCAATAAAACTTACGTTGTGGGTACTGGTGGGCCACGATATACTATGTAATAGGAATACATATGACAGATAAATACTTATTATGTACACATAGAATACTCAAGAACAAATATTTGTGATAAACACACAAATATGTAAATCCCTTTACCAGGATTCCAACCTGGGACCTTCCTCCTAAGTAGCGTCACTACCCACTGAACTGATTCATTGTCACTGACATTTATTAGTACATAAACTACCTTAATGACGGCTATTGGAACCTACGCATGTAGTGTACGAAAAGATATGTACGAGATGTTACAAATTAGTATTTTTTAACCTTTGGATCCGCGTGATATTTTTTGGAAAAAATATATGTGGTAGAGTATTAAATGGTTCACAAAATATCTAATATTGGAAGGTGTCGCCAACTTGCAAGTAAAAAAAAAATTTAAAAAATTTAAAATCGATTTTTTTCCACTTAAATGTAAAGTTAAAAAGTATTTTTTTTTAAAAAACATCCTAAACTATTTACATAATATATACCAATTTCAAGAAAATCGGTCCACTAGTTTAGTAAAAAAAAAAATCGAAACATTTTCCTTTTTTTTTAATTAAAAAAAAAACTACGGCCATTTTGGGGCTAATATTTGGTGAAATTACAAAGTAAACAAAGGCAAATTATCCGAGTAGAAGGAAAATCATTTTCTCGCCAAAGGCGAAACTGCCTTCCTAACACGGCTATACCCTTTGTGCAGTGTGGCCAGAGTATTAAAATTAGAATTGCCTATTATTTTCGCATTAAGTGACGACCGTAAATATCTTATAATAATGAACTATAACGACCTTTAGTACACTAAATTTCTAAATACTTTAATAATATGATAAATAACGAACAATAACTAACGTGAATTAGAAGTTTCAATTAAATGTTACAAAACTTCAACAACAAACTCAACCTTGAACTTAAAAAAATACACTAAATTAGATCATTTACGATTTAGTGGCAAACTTTTTGATCAACAATATTTTTTTGTGGCATTTCATTCCACGACCGTGAAGTATTTATTTAACGATTATCGGATTATCCTACTAATATTATAAATGCGAAAGTTTGTGTGTGCAGTTAAGTGGCAATCAGTATGGGTGAAAGTTATGCGCAGTGAACGACATTTATTGAACGATGAATAATATATTTCAGTTCGGTCAATGAGTAATAATTGCGACGCCAAAGTTCCTTTGAGTCGCGTGGCAACAATTAAGTCAATATTTTGTTGTTTTTAAAAGTGAATGTGATCTGCCATTTTAATTTTGGATTTATACATCTATTTGGTGATTGATTAAAACTTCACATTCAGGCATTGAAATAAGCACGAAATTCTTGCGACGTTTTTTTACCGAGAAACTATAGTACGGTTTCTTTGTAAATTTTCTATGCGCCTTTGATTTGATCAGGAATATTTAAAAAGAGAGTGCTAAATCAAATAAGGAATTGTTACTGATAAGAAAAAAAAATGTTGAAAACCTGACCTAATGATTGTAGGTTACGTACGATGTTAAAGTAATATCGTCATAACTATCAAAAGTCTGTGATTATGGGTCAGTGAGATAAAATTCTGTTTAAAATAATCCATTTTCAAGGACACCATTTTGTAAACATGGCGAAACAAAAAATGTCTTAGTGTTTATTTTCACTTATTTGTTCTCTATTTGAAACTATCATGTCTTAAAGTAACTCATTTGTATCTTGCGAGTGCAAAACAGTGAATGCTATTACCAATACTGATTATTTTCTCTTTTGTAGATCGCCCATTGCTCGTGAATTAGGAGTCCTCAATACTGTTCCAAAATCCCAAGTTGTTGTTGTAAGCAAATCTATTCGGAATTCATTTCTGATGAGTTTAATGTCTAGAACTTTATATCAACAGAAACAAATGTTCAAAACAAATTTACATCAACAGAGTAACGCAGGGCGAATCATATATTTTGACAGAGGCAATAGGAACAATAAATATTTATTTCCTAATTTTGGCACTGTAAGGGCCGGTGCAGACGGACTGCATTTGAACTGCAACCCAGCTGCAAAATGGCAGTTCGAGGGCAGTTGTGATGCAGTTGATATAACTGCATCGAAACTGCAAACCAACTGCGCAATCCGCTTAGGTCGACTGCACGCCAACTGCAAGCGGACTTTAAGGCCTAGAAAATGGCAGTTCGAGGGCAGTTGTGATGCAGTTGATGTAACTGCATCGAAACTGCAAACCAACTGCGCAATCCGCTTAGGTCGACTGCACGCCAACTGCAAGCGGACTTTAAGGCCTAGAAGGGCCGTAAAATTATCTCTTTAGCCACTATTGGTGATGTACTATTCTATTATACTAGGTATTTGGAATTAAAAGTTCCAAATAAGGGTATGTCCCCACTTATATATAGAAGTTGCTTATAAGTGACTGTAGGGCCTTACATAGCACTATTGCTTCTTATTCAGTAACAATTAAAACCTGCATGCAACTTTACGTAGCAAAATCGACTTTACCCAACCATAAGTAATAAAGTAGAAACAAAAAACGTTCCCAAGCAACTACAAGTGACAGGATGAACTCATATACGATTTTGAGTTTTGAACATAAAGCTATAAGCAGTGATCGGAATAGTTAGAGTATATTTACCTAAAGTTTGCAAAAGGACATAATATAGAGTGGTTACAACCGGGTGAAATATTATTTAATTTTTATTTAATTCCGGATTACCGGTTTATTTCTGGTACTAGTATGTAGTCGCAAGGAAGTCTCCAGTTTATGTCTCTGTTCTACGAAGTTTAGGTAAATATACACCACCTATTAATTAGATACTTAAAATAAATAAGTTAAAGGCCCATTTCATCACAAACTAACATAAATTATCTCGTACCGTGAGTACTATATATATATTTAGCATTAAAAAACCGGAAATCCGGAATTCAATAAAAATAAATTAATATTTCACCCGGTTATTACCACTCTATATTATGTCCTTTTGCGAACTTAAGGTAAATATACTATACCTATTCCGATCACTGGCTATAAGATAAGGTGCAAAATTCACTAATATGCTGCTTGGGTTGTTGCCGTTATTAATATCGAGCAAAAAAAAACACCTTTGTTGTATGGAAACCCCACTCAAATATTTATTTTATTCTATTTTTTAAAATTTCAACTGTCTAGCTATCACGGTTCATGAGCAGAGCTCGGAATAGGTAGTGCCTATTTACCTAAACTGCTCGGGAGGACGTAACTAAGAGTGGTTACAACCACCAAAAATATATATTTCTTATTATTGAATGCGGGATTTCCAGGGATTGACTGTATCATTCTAAAGTAATACATTTAACTTTACTTATAAATCTTGCTATATTGCATATTATTTATTTATTTATCTTGAAACAAAATAACAATCAGTCATGAAACAATATAATATAGATCAAATTGAAACAAAGGGAGCCTGAAATTTGATCTTTTTTAGTCGATTTAAATAGAATTATAATATCGTATAGAATGTATTCAACAAAAACAGATGTAGCCGACACTTTAGACGTGTACTTACTACCTGCTGCAGTTTGCGACCCTGATGATAACAGGACGCTCTCTAAGGACATGCGAGTGCGAAAGAGATAGCACGATGCTTTACGATATTATAATTCTATTTAAATCAACTAAAAAAGATCAAATTTCAAGCTTCCTTTGATTCAATTTGATCTATATTATATTGTTTTATGACTGATTGTTATTTCAAGATAAATAAATAAATAATATGCAATATAGCAAGATTTATAAGTAAAGTTACATGTATTAAGCCTTTAGAGTAATACATTCAATACCGGAAAATCCCGCATTCAATAAAAATAAAAATAAAACTTTTTGGTGGTTGTAACCACTCTTAGTTACGTCCTCCCGCGAAGTTTAGGTAAATAGGCACTACCTATTCCGAGCTCTGTTCATGAGATACAGCCTGGTGTCAGACAGCGAGACAGACAGACGGACAGTGGAGTCTTAAGTTATAGGGTCCCGTTCTTACCCCTTGGGTACGGAACCCTAAAAATTGAGACGTCAGTTGGTCACCAAACACCATTACTGACATTATTCATGCACGCAACCATGGTAATAACAAAGTCATAATAATTATAAAAGGACTGTTAATACCACGGCAACGCTCATAATAGAGCTGCTTTTACGCTTCGGTTACACTATAGGTAATATTAGTTTATGTAACTGATACATAATGAGAGTCCTTAAAATACGAGAATGGTTTTATGAAAAGAGCCAAAGGTGAGTTGTTTTTTTAAAATCATAGACAAACTTTAAAGTCCCTATTTTCATGTCGTTCTAAATGAAATGTCGTAAGATATTGTACTGAAAAATATACCGAGTTGACGTTTGAATTGATACTAGAATTGAGCGGTGTTTGTTTGGGAGATGTTCCAAATTTGAAACTCATTACTTTATAATATTTGATAACGTAATTACAATATTACGTTACAGCTGTCATTGCCGTAACCTACTACCACAGTAATGCTGGTCATTGCCAACGGGTTTTGAACGCATAATAGAGGACTTATGATACGTGTGTAGATAAATGTTGTTGTAGGTACGGTATGACCTGGTGGCGCACGTATGGCGCGAGCAGCTTCGGCAGGTAGTCGGCGACGTAGGCGTCGGCGTAGAGCGCGGGGTCCCGGCGCCGCCAGCGCGCCAGGCGCGCACACACGCCGCGCGCGCTGCGCCACGCCGGCAGCGCGTCCGCGAACATCCCCGCCGCCGCCGCGCGGATCGCATCTGCAGCACATTAACATTATTAGTCTTTGAACATCATTCTCAAACAAACATAATAATAAAATAAACTTTTTCTCCCACATGCTCGGGAATGTTAACCTCACTGTTGTAAAATCAGCCCGCGAAGTTCTTATTTCCACGGTACATGCTACTGTACGGCATCAGGGAGTACCTGACGGAACAAGTTAGGCTGACGCTGGTCGAAGCGCTTGTTCTCTCACATTTTAGTTACTGTGACACTGTTTACGGGCCGCGTCTATTCGCAAAATCTTCTAAGGCCATTCAAAAGGTGCAGAATGCTTGTGCTCGTTTTTGTTTCTCGGTACCAAAGCGTGCCCACATAACACCATTTCCCAATCAAAAACGAATTCTAAAAATGGTTGCCCGCAGAGAGTTAAGGTCTGTTCATCTGTACTTGTCTTATCGTGTAAACAAACGTGACGTCATGGGTGATACTAGACAATGACGAGTGATTGGAAATGTCGATAAAATATATTGATTGATTTTGTTATAAACACTTAAGTTTACCAACAATTTTAGCACAGTTTAATGTTTTCTTCACATTTCTAACTCAAATGCAGTGGTAAATGCTATTTCATTATCCAATCCTATAGTAGTACTTTAGTACTACCTATGTAATATTTTTATAGAGAGATATAAGAAAAAATACAAATATATAAAAACTGTATGCACGAATACACCGATAATCAAAAGTAGACTTTAGTAACGCACTCACTTTAACCGTTACAAAGAATTTTTCACTATAAACTTCGAATATTCAGATCGCTGTCGCTCTTGTAATCATGAAATCATAATAAACTGTGATGTAGTTCCACTTCTTAGTTGATATGAAACTTGGAGACATTTCAAAGTCGCCGCAAGCAACGCCGCGGAAGTCATAATCATACATTCAAACAATTAAATGAATAGGTACCGTTGAGGAGTTCCGGTAGCCATCTGTGGTCTTCATCATCAGTTCTACTTCACCAAATGATACTTTCTGAATGTAAATGCTGGACTTAAAACTAAAAATACTAAAATCGCTGTATGAATGCCAATCATATTTGAGGAGTTCCCTCAATTCCGCACGGATCCCCTCATCAGATTCAGATATCTCGGAAGTATACTCTATCAAACCAAAAAGATTTTTTAAAATCTGATAACTCTGTAAAATGTTGTGCGTGGTCATACGTAAAATTACCGGTGGTAAGTACCACCAATATTTTTTTTGAGTCGTTATTATATTATGTCAGCGCTTTTTGATGACACACTTCGGCATCTTACGCCTTCGTCGATCAACAGACGACTGAGGTAAGAAGTGTGCTTAACCGTCATTGAGCACAGTTGTACCGTCTCCCGCGTTTTGCTGATCGAAAGTCGAAGTCCTTGTGTATAGAAGGTCAAGGTTTCGCTAAAACTTAACTATTTCTGTTTTATTATAAAACATAAAAAGATGTATTGGGAAACGTATCTAGGAACAACACAAACGAACAAACATCCGATCGTATGCAAATCGAAGTCCTTGAAGAGTAGCCAATAGTTGTCAGTTTAGAGAATATCACCGTCCAAATCACAAAAGGTATCACAAATCCGTAAGCAAGACAAGTCGTCAGAAATATCATAAAAACAGCACCCGTTACGTACGACATCAAGCGAAGTAGTGAAACGAATGACATTTCTAGATTCAACTTAGTTTTTATTTATTTATTAATCTTTCCTCTAGGGGAAAAGAGAAAGGTTGAACACCATACAGGCCACATTTACCATATCGATAAGTTGTCGTTTCCCATCAATACGATGCGTGGACAATCTAGACATTGCAATGTCAGATACTTTTTCATTCGTTCTTACGATTATTGAAGATAATCTTATTAGAAATGATATTTTTCAGTGGTTACTTGGTTGATTTCAATACTTCGTGAGTTTCTTTAAGTATACAACAACATTTCAAGTGATGGTTATTGTGTAATCCGAGAGAAAAGTGTGACAGTGTCTTCGAGAAGTGTTTGTTTACATGATAAGACAACTAAGGATGAACAGACCTTACATATAGCTAGCCTGGTTCACAGTGTCGTGTCAACAAAAAAGCCGCACTATTTGTTCGGGAAGATCCAATGGATGAAAGATGTTCATAACCAGAATACTCGCAGTAAGGTTCAGAACAAAGCGAGTATTCCACAACATATCAATTCAGGTTTTCGAGGCAGTTTTAAATTTATGGCGTCTAAAATCTGGAATGATCTTCCACCGCCTTTAAGATAAAATATATCCCAACCTAGTTTAATCTCAATCCTCATGATGATGAGTCGTTATGGTATGGGAACAACATCCAAATCGCGAAAAAAAACCTGCTGTTCCATACATTTCGGGTGTTTAGCTCTCAAAGTTTGTATCGAACAGCTGTTTTTTTTTCGCGATTTGGATGTTGGTCCCGTAATAAAAGTTGATGAGTATGACGTTTGTCCAACCTTCTGCCTAACACCCTGTATACTTAGATGAAGGTACCTTACTGGTACCCTCAGAAAGATCTCATTGTAGCCATTCTTTTAATTATTGTTTTTAATTTTTTGTTTTTAACGTGATGTTTTTTTAAATATATATGTTGTAAAGAGCAAGCAGGGCTTTTGTTTTATTATTTTTAATATGTGTGTGAAGGAGCGGACTGAAAACCAGCGGCCAACCAATCGGCTGCGCCCGCGCTCGCAGCACACGCTGAGCCCGCTCCTTTTGTAAGACGACTGAGATAATTTTAGAACATATTCATGTCATAAATTGTACTTTCCTTCTATTTGTAAATTTTCGTGGTGTGTGACAATAAAACATTTCTTATTCTTATTGTTATTCTTATCCAAAACTCAAACTTTATTCAAAGTCAAATTTATGCTTACAAATAAACATCAGTAAGACTTAGAAAATATTTAATTAAATTCTAAATTATAAAAAAGAATACGGCATCATGTCCTTTTTAAAAAAAGTAGTACAATTGCTTCTTACTAGGGCATAGATCCGAAATAATGAGTTTTACAGAAACGCGATTTTTACCGAATTGTGAATCATAAAAGTTGAAAGGTATCCGATATCGTACGAGTAGTGAATCAAAGAATTGAATAATACTGCCGGATTATAATGGACCTATTATTAGACAACAATATTATCATTTTTTTATCCCAAAATAATAACTTAAGTTAAGACTCGGATGTCCACACGTTTGTATGAAGCCCGCCCATAGTGAGCTCTCCACACTTTATATGCGGCCTTGGTTTGGAGTGTACTGGAAACGAATGCAGTAATATGGGCACAACATGAGAGGAAATATATTCTCATGTTGGAGAAGGTCCAAAATAAATATTTGAGAAATTTATATAAAAAGCAGTTTGGACGTTACCCTTACTTATATCCTACTTTATAGTCACTGGAACTAAGAAGGTCACTGGCCTTGTAAAATTTATATTAGGTTTAATTGGTAGTAGGATCGATTGCGTCTGGCATCGAGGCATTCCATCATCCAGTCCTCAGGGTTGGCAACGCAGTTGCGGTCTTAAGGTCTCCCCACTACCCAGACCTATCGACGCGGAATCGGCTTGAGCCGGTAAGAATGGTGGGGGAAGTAGTATGGCTATTTGTGCCAGATGCCCGCGCCAGGCTCCGCAACCCTCGGCTGTTGGCGGTGTCTGTCGCGCGCACCACGCAATGCCGGTGCGCGCTTTTGCGGCGCGGGCTCGACACTCTCAACTCCGTGCTCAGAGCAGCGCCACATTGCGATCCGTTTGCCTCGCGGCCAAGGATAGTGATCGATGAAAGCAAGCGAATGCTAGAAGATGGAAGGCTGCATTCATAATAATGAATAAGTTTGTAATATTTTGGCACTTAGCTGTTAATTACAAATGTACTTTGATAAATAAATAAATAATGATGTTGGTATTGTTGGTGTTTGTGATGTTTTCGGTTTTCTCTGTCATAAGTTTTACAAGTGCTTCGTAGTTCTGTGTTACGCTAAAATCTGCTTCTCCGATCATTACAATGCAGTAGTCCTGTTTAGTGTACCCGTTAAGCTTTTTCTGTATGTCTTTCAGTAAAATATCCACGCCAAAATTTGGGGTAATATAATGGCAGCATTCGAAGTTCATAAAGAACTGGCTGACGTTCGACGAGCTAGTAACGGTATTTACCAGGATGGAGGCAGTCCTAAACTGTCGTCCGTTGTGTCCTTTGACTCAGGACCCCCAGCAACTGGAGGTTCTTACACCTGCTCACTTATTAATCGGTATACCTTTGCTCTTGGTTCCGGAGTATAACTTTGAAGACGTTCCGAATTCGGGGTTAAACCGGGGTCACAGCGCCTTTGAAAGAAATGGAGTAAGCAGTATTTGAACACTCTGCAAATGCGTAGGAAGTGGACGTCACCGACGGATCCACCTAAGTTAGGTGATCTTGTCTTTACCTCCAAAAGTGGAGATTAGGGAAGAGTTGCTGCCCGGCAAAGACGGCGATGTACGGGTTGTTAAACTCAACAAGACCTCATCAGGCACGATGATGCGGCCGGTAGTTAAAATTTGTAGACTTCCCCTAGAAAATTAAATAATTAACCAAACAGATTTAATTTAGTTATAAATAAGTTGCGGTTTTCGGTTCTGTAATATTGCGGTTATATTACAGTTTATGTATTTCTTATTATTGCTTGTTGAAAAAGGCTTTAGGCTTTCTCGGCCGGGGAAATGTTCCATTTCTAGCGTTATTATTAAACAGCAGCAGCGATATTTGAACGCGACAATACTTGCAACTTGCAACATTTACCTAAAGTTTGCAAAAGGATATAATACAGAGTTGTTACAACCGGGTGAAACATTATTTTATTTTTATATAGTTTCGGATTTCCGATATTTTTCTGGTACTAGTAAATGTAGTAGCAAGGAAGCCTCCTGTTTATGTGTCTGTTCTACGACGTTTAGGTAAATATACTCCACCTATTATTAAGATACTTAAAAGAAATGAGTTATAGGCCCCTTTCATCACAAACTAACATAAAATATTCCATACCGTGAGTAAATATTACGTATATTTACCATTAAAAATACCGGAAATCCGGAAGTCAATAAAGATAAATTAATATTTCACCCGGTTGCAACCACTCTATATTATGTCCTTTTGCGAACTTAAGGTAAATATTCTCTACCTATTCCGATCACTGAACATTACACATCATCTATCTTCACTTACACACATTATATTATGTGTCCAAGAAAACAGAAGCTTTCATTAGAAACAACATACGAGCGGGAGAAACTCAGAACCATCACAAAATAGGATCAAATGTTCTAAAAACTTTTATGGAAGTAGATATTTTTAATGCGAATATGGAAGAAGACCACAATAATAGTCATAGAATTCTGTTGTTTAAATCTATTACCGATCGATATTTAACCGTCCGTTTGCATTACATTGCAAAAAAAGAAAGTATCTTAAGTAAATGTAGGTCTAAAAGACAATTATATAATAAATTAAACTTATTTCAAGGAAATTAGGTTAGGTTACGTTTGGTTGGGATCGCATCATAATATATAAAGTTCAAAATACTTAATGGGTCATATTACATAATGGTCATAATAAGTAAACTTTTCAGTACTTATTTTTAAAAGCCCATTGTATAGAAATTAGGTTAGGTTAGGTTTGTCGTATAACAATCTTGAAAAATTCAGGGTTTCAAAAAAAACGTAACCGGTTAGGCTACGTTGATTATGATAGGATAAGATCTTGTCTTGTTTGGAGTATAGTGTAATGTTTTAATGTTTCATTTATGTATGTATGTATAATTCTTTATTCCAACATAACTTCTAAACACCTGAGCCAATTTATATGTGTGTGGTATTGTTAGAATCATTTCACCATTCCAGGTGACAAAGGATACATAAACGTTAAAATTTGAATAAAAACAATCGACGGGTCGGGTTTTTAATCCTTGCTTTACATTAATTTATTCATTATTATTATTGTATATATATAGCTTAAGTTGTGTAATACAATGACAGCATTTATAAAACATCTCAAAAGTTTTTTTTTGTAATTTGTAATTTTGTTAAAACTAATACAATATAAATAGAGAAATTCGTCTCCATTCATTCGATGTCCACTTTTGTCATAAATAGTATGATAATGGCGATTTCACTAAAGAGTTTTAAATATTTTAAAACATTAATTTGCAAATTTCACACTTGACTGCTAGTATATTGAGTTTTTTTTTGCATGAATGTTTAAGGTAAAAAATAGCGATGTTAGCATGTATCTGAATACAGCTGTCAATGTCATTTGGGACAGTTTATAATAAAGTTTTGTGCGGGATAGTGTATCTAGTATATACTAAATCAATGGGGCTATGGGACTAAATCTAAATATGAGAACTTGAATATTGATAAGCGCTTTTTTATCAGGCGCTTCCTCTCATTTAGGTACAACAGGACATAAAATACTACTCACCATATTTAACCTTGGTTTTGACCAGCAATATATCGCAACCACTTCACGGCAAGTGATTCTTATGGTGGAAAATTATAGAAACCGACTGTGCCCTACCCTTTTTGCTCTTACAAGCCTTAATAGAGCATTTAACCATTTTACATTTTACAAAAAAATGTCATCGACTACTTTTACCGCGAGAGTTTAAAAATCATTGGCGTGTCATTAGCGTACCGAGCGAGAGCGGACTATGATATTCCCATAGGTTCGAATAGTATGACGAGAAACATCAATTTGACAAATTTGTAACCGGCCAGTTTGATCTGGCGAATCCGGTGATGCCTGTAGTATCAGGTTGTAATTCCACATTGTAATGTAGGTAACCTTTACGTATGTTTAAAAAAAATACCTGTTAGTTATTTTCATGCATAAATTTATATACAATATAAATATTCAATAAAACATTCAATGATAGTAAATATGTTAATTATGCTCGTGACTTATATTATTCGTGATATATATATTTTTGAAATAAAATTGTACACTAACCAAAAATCATTTATTTTCCTTATGTTTGGGTAGTGGTTAATCAAGTGGCAACTTTGTGATGTCCCTTTTCCGAAGAGAAGACCTTGTTTTATTAGACCATGCGTCTGTCATTCATGTAAACATTCCGTGCCATTGCCATTGCAAATAGACCGTTTATTTTGTATTTTGTTAATTTTCATGGTGTTGCGGATATAAGTAGCCGACTCAAAACTTATATTCTCTCATGCTAGAGAACTAACAACAGGTTTGTGTTGAATTCTTGTTTATTTATTGTACACTAGCTTCTGCCCGCGACTTCGTTCGCTTAGAATTAGTAATTTTGCCATCCCACGGGAACACTGATTTATTTCGGGATTCAAGGTAGCCTATGCGTTAATCCAGTGTAAGGACGAAGTTCTTCGATCAATGAGCGTGAGCGGGCTTTGCCACTCCTGTACACTCCCAGCGTCCGCGACACGCTGCGAAGAACTTTGTCGCTGTATATTATACTTTCATGTATTAACTAAAGTCGCACAATTTTACATTGAACGAATTTTACAATTTAGATGTTAGTGCGTAAAGTATTGTAATGCTCAATTAGTTTTTACTTCTAAAGTTGAATAGGTAATAAAGAGTACTACAAAAAACCCTGATATAAAATTTTACACCCCCTTTTATCCCTTAACGGTAGTTTTTCCAAAATCACTGAAAGCTATTATATTATTTGTAAAAAGTACCCTATATACCAATTTTCACGTTTCCAACTGCAAAAATGACGAAACTCATACAAAATTCTACACACTCCTTTTACCTCTTACCCCCTTACTAATAAACGTTGAGTAACGGTCGTATAGCTATACAATGTTTTGTCCTTATCTGTCAAATTCAAATGTCACAATGACAGATAAGAACAAAACATTGTATAGCTATACAACCGTTACTCAACGTTTATTAGTAAGGGGGCTAGGGTTTATAACATAAGTAGGATTAGTAAGATACTCATATTAGTAGGATTAGTGTATAATAGCTTCTGAACGCGTCTTCGTCCGCTTAGATTTCGATTATACTTATTCCCTCGGGAACTTTTAAATTTTCCGGGATGAAAAGTAGCCTCTGTCCAGGGTATAAGCTATCTCCATTCAAAATTTCCAAACAAATACACACACAAACTTTCGCATTTATAATATTAGTAGAATAGGATGCTGGAAGTAGGATGGTCATCTTAAGTCACAACAGGGGCCACGTCACGTGACGTCTCGCGGCCAAAGTAACGTGGCCAGCGCGCAGTAGCTTTTTTTTTACATTTTCAGTTATACACTTTTAAATATGCTGTAAACGCTCTTTGAAAAGGTTTACCTTTTTAGTCCCTCGATCAACAATTACTAACTAGATAACGGGTCAGCGCAGTAAATACTTCTTGGGTAGTAACGACTCACTTGCGGCGTGAGGTCTTAATTGTGATTAGTTCTGTTGACAGACAGCCAATGTCAACACGCATCAAAATGCCACAATGTGCATTAAGAAGTAGCAAAAATAATTATCGAAAACGAAATCGGTCGGAGTGTCTTATTTTCGGTAAGTACATGTAGATTATATTATTTTCATAATTTACACTAACAATTAATGTGATAATTCCAACAAAATAACGATATTGAAACCTCAGCTAAGAATCTTTGGCCACGGTCGGCCAATATACGCGCAAAAATTTTTTTAACGGAACATTAGATGCATGGAGTGGTTTTTTATTATTGTACAGTCACGGTCAAAAATAAATATCCGCACAAAGTTGCAAAAATATGTACACATAGACGTTATTGCCATAGTAATAAGGTCTGTGTGCATATTTTTGAGACTTTGTGGTGTATACATATTGGTGACCTTGACTGTACCACTACTACGCCTCTATTCTGGGCAGTAAACTCCAAATCGTATTTGACCTGTTATGGTATTGTTTTCAATTCGGCCGCCAGCTATCAAAACGTTGACAATACGATAAAAGGTCCAAGGTGATTTGGTTTTGGTGTTGAATACAGGCCCTGGTAAAATACCTACCTATTTTGTTACCAGAACAGCGAGCGTTTTCCGTCAGCGGCCTTTTTAGAGTTCCGAAGGCAAGCTGGGAACCCTTATAGTTCCGCCATGTCCGTTTGTCTGTCTGTTTGTAAGTCACACTCACTATTCCTCAGAAATTATCAAAGTTACAAAATCGAAATTCTGTGTACATATGGACTAAGATCAATTATGGAATAAATATGAAAAAAGGTCCTCCCGTATATGTAAAGCAAGGGTATAAGTATTTTTTTTACTAAACATTACCGTGCGATGTCACTTGTTGTTCTGCGCAATAGTTATTGTGTACAAGTGTATGAACTAAACATTGTATAATACTAAGATTATAGTACTGTTCTTTTAAAGTCTTCCTGCAGTCAAACTGTCCTAAAACAGTTTTGCACGGCTTTTGTTTATTTGTAATTTTTGTTGTTGGTTTAATAAATAAATATATAATAAAATAATGTAGTAACGGCGACGGAACCCTACAATGCGCATAATCTGACATGCTTTTGCCCGGTTTCTTTTCGTATTCGAGAATTATCTACCGGAATTTAACTTTAAAAAAATATATAGTATAATTCGGTTGTGCGTTGTTCTTCTCCAAAACGGCTTGAACTTTTTTTGACGTGAAACGTCTTTAAAATCGGTACCATTCACGGGGTACCATTTCACAAAACCGGACCGTAACGAATTGGTCTATATCGTCTGACATTAATAACTACGAAACTATTCATCGTAGAAACATGAATTTAGTTACATTATTTAGCGTATATAGTCAACTCGCTGTTAAGACCCTGAATTTGCATGGGGGCAGGGCGGGGCGGCAGCGGAGGGGCAGGGCGGGGCGGCAGCGGAGGGGCACTGCGTAGAATGACGGAAACCGGCGCTCTCGCTGGTTTCCATTCAGTATAACTCACGACCGACACGGTGATTCTTTCGTGTATTTACAGAGTTCATTTAGACCAATCGATTTTAATAATAATAAATGAGACTTGGACGATATTTTTAGTTAAATATAACCAATAAGTGTAAAAAATTAAACAAAAATCAATTATGTCGGCCTCAGCTCGTGCAAGGGCCAGCAAGAAATATAAAACACGGTTATCGTCGGAAAGACCACATTATGGAAAACGCACGGGTACTCCAATGCCCAGCGCCGAGCGAGCGAGGCGGTTTCGGAAGCGTCATAAACAAAATCATTGTCGAATATTACATGAAATGTTTTTTGTACTAACCTATTCAGTGTTAGATTGTATTAAAATATTTAGATCGAAGTCAATCTGGTTTTCTTTCAATCTTTAACATGAGAAGCAGCTCGCTGATATAGACGTTTCGCCTTAAAACCAGTAAGTGGAACATAAGTAATCTTAACTAACCAAAAAAACTTTTACGTACGTAATTACATTAATTTTAAATTCAATGCGACTCCATACCTCTGATAGTCAAATTCGTAGAAGCAAAGTGAATAGATAAAAAACGATGTAACTCGCAGGGCAACAACGGGGAAAAGTACTTTAGTTTTTGCACGATAAGATTGATTATACAATAGATTTTATTTAACATACGTTAAAAGTTGTAAGTAGCAGATGTCATTTATTGACGTGTTCATGTTATGATACGAATAGTCGTAGGTATGAGATAAAATTTTGAAGATTTATAACTTTATTACTAAGTACCATGGTTGTTATTAGGTTGAACTTAAAACTGTTTTAAAACGTTTGTCTCGGTTATTTAGTAAACAAATGCAACTGATGTATAGATTCACGTGGACAGAATTTATTTAACTTTGATTTTGTATGGGACTGGTTATCTAGTTGAATATTGTTGATCGAATTCTATGAAAAAAAATAAGTAAAATAAACATTGAAGATTTTCGATTTTAGGAATGTCTGACTGTTTCGATTTATAAGTAGTTATCCTAGTCCAATCATGGTTTTCAAAAAGTTAAAAACGCGGTATGTAATGAAATTTCATACATTTTCGCGGTCGCTGCCTTCGGTAAATGACGTAAATGATAACTTTATGCTTATTTTGCCGAGGCCTGGAACTCGGAACTTTGCGGGCTGTTTTTACAACAGTAATTAAGGTTAATATTCCTGAGCATGTGAGAGAAAAAGTATTTTAGAGTTTCAATATTTTGACAAGGACTATCATCTTTGTGAAGTAGCGGCATCGAGTGATGGCACTTTTGAAGTTTGCTCGCTCATGAAGTTCCCTAAATATTGACAGCAAGTATAAAGGAACAGATGTTAAACTTCATGGTTGGAGTTACCGGAATAGTGATGTACTGCTGGCGCACCGAAACGCATTTCGTAACTAGCTTCATCTTGAGGTTGTTTTTATTTGCTCGCACTTTAGCGTTCATAGTTTTAATCATACTAACAAAAAACATCCCAAAAAAACAATTCGCATAATGATAACAAAGGACCGCTGACTGGTACAACAACGTATGACAATGAAGTCACTGCACTTTTACGTCACCGCCGCTGGCAAACTCGCGTCCTAGCTCAGAGTTAAGGTGGTTTAATGATTTTTATTCACTCATTCATCAATAATTTCACATTTTGTATATTTTGACACAATATTTCAAATTTCTGAGAATGTCGTCTTCTTCTAGCCACACAGATTATTTCGCGAGTTTGATCTACAATTCATGGCCTTCTATTTTTATGCGTTTTTTCTTTAATAAACTTGATTAAATATACTTCTAGCACTTGACTGATTTTTTTACGATAGTAAAATGGAGTGTTTCACAACACTATTTGTCAGCTATCAAAAGTGCCATCATTCGATGCCGCTAATGTAGTCTTTATATACGTTCACTACCTCCGAGAGCAGAGGCTCTTGAATAGAACTAGGTAAGGCGTTTGGCCTTCAGATTGTCAATAATCGAGGCGAGCCTTTAAAAAGGGCTAAAAGATTCGAGTGTTTTGGAACACTAGTCATGCGGTTGCCCATGAGATTTTCTAACTTGTGTAATTACTTGACATTTATACGGATAAGAAAAAACATCGTTAAAAAATATCGTATTCGAACAGCTGAATGTTTAAGAGGGGATATTGCACAAAATATCTTACAGAGTTGAAGCGTTTTTGAGTGGGCTTATCTGGTCAATGTAAGATAAAATAAGAGGCATGTACTGATAGGCCGTGTTGTTCGGCCGGCTGGCCGGTGAGTGCGTCTCGTCCTTTGATTTGTCTTTGTTTTGTTCTTGTTATTTAGATAAATAAGTTAAGTGTAGTATAATGAATTTCTTTGTATGTTTCAGTGAGAGCAGTTAAGGGAATAAGTGAATGTTTATATCATGACTCAGAAACCTTATTTCCTGCTCACTTATTTCTGTTTGCTTTCCAAATAAATAAAATAAAATAAAATAAAATACTTGATTAAACTCTGATTCATAATTAGATTCCATCAAATCTACCACGGTGTTGCCATTGAAATGAAACATTCCAACATTAGTAAATTTACTCTTGGCGAAAGAATGAACGTAATTAATTACTTAGTAATATTAAGAATAACATTTAAATGCTTTTTTTAAATATAAATGCTTATATAAAAACCTGTTGTTTAAATAAATATTTAATTGAAGCAATTTTGTGGTAAAAATATTCATATTGCAATGGTAAAACTTCAGGTCTCCATAACAGTTGGTATCCGTTTTGATACAATAATATTATCGTTTGAAGGTGTGCGTATATTATTAATTATTATAACTATAACACGTAAATTTGAAAAAAAAAACACTACCTACCTAGTTGTGTTGCTTATTTTTAAGGCGTATTACATTATCCTGACTGTAGCATCCCAACTGCAGGAGGGGCGTTAAACCATCTCACTAATTAGAGCGGAACAATTAGGATCCTTTTAACTTATAATTTAGGTATATATGAATATAAATGTTTACTTCGATACATAATAAACATCTAGGAGCCAAAGTAGTACAGGCGACAAACTTAACGGAACCCCTACGTTTATGTAATTGTATAGTGCCTGTGTAGAGAAAATAGAGACTATATTTGAATTTGGACGTAATTTCCCTTAATTCTCTACACCACAACAAAGACTCGTTAAGTTTTTCACCTGCAGCAAGATAATTATATTTTTTATTATTAAGAAAGGGTTGGTGGCTTCTGGACCGTCATACTGACATTGACAGATGTTATTGTGACAGTGACATTTCTTGGTAGATTTGATGGAATCTAATTATGAATCCAAGTTTAGATGGATCGCGGTTCAACCACTTTCGACAACGTAGGTACCGTAAAACGGGGTAAACAGGAATGGCGGGGTAAATAGGAATAAAAATCTTCTTTTCTGAACCGGTCTGTTAGTCCCATTTCTAAAAGACTGGAGATCAACTGTTGTTAATTTCTGAACGAGCGAGGTATTTTTTGCTACTGGCTACACAGTATTTAAATCAGCCAATGACGTTTAAGAGTAGAGTAAGAAAAACAAGTTGAAAGTGAAGTCGTCGTAAACACGCGTTTAATGTACCTATTAATTTCATGTTTTAGATGAGTCATATTGTGAAAAACTGTTAAAATTGGTGTAATATCGATCATAATAGTGGATTGTGGTTTAAAGAAATAAAAAAAATAAGTAATTGCAATACTTCATTAGAAATCTTACTTTTAAATAACCACTTGTTTTTAGGTTATTTTGGAGATAATAGGAACGGCGAAAGGGTAAATTGGCATGTCAACAGGTATAATTGGAACAATGCGGGGGTTAATGGGTTTGATTATGGGGTAAATTGGCATTGCCAAATAGGGTTGTCAAAAATTTAAATCTAAATATATTAAAGGAAATTTCATTTAGGTATTCTATGGCTAATGTAATTTTCACTGTTATTATTTATTTATTTATTAAGCAATAATAGGCTGACAGTGCATACCAAATATACAATCAAAATGCATAAGTTTACAATTTACCTATACGTTCAAAATATAAAGACTCAGAAGAAATCTCGAAAATGTTAGAGGAAGTATATTTTTATTTCTATCAAATTACAGGGAGTAAAAACTTCGTTTAATTGAAAGATTTATTTAAGTTATGTTATTTTTGTAATCTGATAAATTTAGGACATCTGTCAAAGTGACTTTTGACTTTAGTTGATTGACATAAGATTATTTTTCGAACTAACGAAATTTGACGTGGGCCTTACGAGGATAATTATATTATGTAGGTATTAGTTACCTAACCCAAAGACAGAAAGAAGTCTGTGTTTTAAAAGACACGTTTTTTTTTAGAAAATATTAATTGAAGATATTTTCATCTCTACCTAACAAAATATACGAACTGAAACTTATTTTGTCATTGATATGAAAGAAGAATATTTAAGTTTTGATTTGTTTAATGTTATCTACCAGATTATTTCTTTATTCACATACTAGATACCTATTAAACTAAACATTTATTAAGTAATTATGTATAAGTTAAAGATACTTAATAAATAATCAATTCAATCAAAATATGATCTCACGAAGGATTTTTGAAGTGATAACTTCTTTACGGAGGGTAAACCATTTCGTTACGTAACGCGCGTTACTAGACAGCCTTTCTGGTTTCCCTTTCTCTCACGCATACGGCAGCGGCAGGCTCTTCCTCTCTCACTCTAACCCAGAGATTTAGATTAGTTATCACTTCTGTCGGGCGTCCGTGGACGCACATGTTTTTATTTTTATTTAGTACCTATTTTAATGAATTTTTGAGACGAGTTTAGTAGGTACCTAGGTAGGTACTTAGCTTTGGATAGATTGACAGCCCTAGTCAAAATTCCGATTAACCTCCCTTGCGACCCTATTAACCCAGTCAGGGGTAAATTGGAATACAACAGGGCTTTTGTTGAATTTCTCAAAATATGGCAATAATTTGGGAATCTAGGGCTACTAAGAATCTAAAAGAGCTTACCACGCATTTTTATGTAGTAACTTAAAATACCCTATGAATTGCGGAAGAAGGTTAAAATTCCAGTTGAAAGTGAAGATTGGACCAATTTACCCCGTTTTAATGTACCTTTTTCGTGCGTGTAGTGGTGCAGCTCGGCGGGCGGCAGCTCGTCGTCGCTGGAGTCGCCGTCGCGGTGCGCGCCGGGACCCGCCGCCGCCTCGCGCCGCAGCCGCCGCGCGCGCCGCCGGCCCTCGCGTTCCGCCGTGCGCCGCACCTTCTCCTCCGACTCCGGGCCTTTCGCGGCGCCTCCGCGACCTGACATCCCAATGCTTACTTTACTATTGTAATACATTCATTTACAAAGGGTGGAATTTTCATGGCAAATATCAAACATCAATAGAGTTGGAATGTAAAATTTTATCGACGTTTCCAGCTATCGATAAGTTTCATCTGCTTCTATATTGCTGACTTTTAACATTAACCTCTTTAATTAGCGATTCGCATCGCCATTAAAAGTAAATCAAATGGAAGTTAACTGGCGTTTCTGCGACTAGTCTTTTTGCAACTAATTCACGTAGGTATGTGGAAAATGGTTAAACCGAAACGAAAAACAATAAACAAATGGATAAAGAAGTATTACTTACAAGTAAAATAATTTAACAATATACAATATATGCTCTACATGTAAGGATCATTTATTATTAAAGAATATTGCGTTGAAACTTACATAACGAGTAAAACACATTAATGTGAGTTTAAAGCGGTAATGAACGATATAAGTTTTTATCTAGATTTAATTATATTTCTAGTTTCTTCCAACATTCCATGGAAAAGAATTAAAAATCCACAATTCCGTATTAAAAAAGAAAGTTGTTCCTGTTCATTATTTGAGATCTATTTGTGTTAATAAATAAATAAAGATACGCTTCGTAAATATAACTTATCGATAGTCGATAAAAATCAACGCTCCAACTCTATTGACGTTTGATTTTTGCCATGAAAATTCCGCCCTTTGTTCATTACATTCCTTGATGAAATAAAACCCGCTACGTAGAATTCCGTACCCCCGTACAATATTATAATATTAAGATAGAGTTCCCTTCATTTTCGAGCGGCCCTAACACAGTATGACATGAACCCTTACTTAGGGACATGGTTTTGTTGATTCCAAAACTCGATAGTCTAGACCATTATAAAAGCAAAACCGAATCTTCCAGTGGCCATATATTACTAGTTTTTTTTTAAATCGTATTTTTTTTCTCGGTTAATAATTGAAATCAAAATAAAACATATAGGCCTGTGTACATTTTGTGAAGTAGCAAGTGCAGGTGTAAAGTGATTAGTAAAATCAACGTGTAAACAGTCACGCTGCGACAAGTGCGAGAGCGAAGTAAAGTGGATAGACGCTCGGTCTATTTTTGCCTGTTAATTAGTTACCCCGGCAAACCCGCGTACTCCCCGCACGGACGCATCAACTTCAATGAAATTTTAACTATTCATCTATTTCTAACAATAGCGTTCGCTACGGATTGCCGTCTTTGTCTGTAGAAATATGGTAACGTAGCAACTGTAAGTGATCGTTGCTCGTCCTCCATTTTGTTGCATACTTTGCACCAGCACTAAGCACAACTAAGCAATGTCTAAACGATGTTTTATCCCTCACCGGTTATTGACGACTGTCATAGTATTCGCAAGTAGAACCTAACTGTCTATTCTTAAGATTCATATTACATTTATTATGGTGGGAAATATATTCCCTCTGCCTTATAAGGGGTTAACACTTATCATAGTCAAAACATATTGACTAATCACTTCTCATCTGCACTTGCTGCTTTACAAAATGTAAACAGGCCATGAACAAAGATGATAAACATTGGCTGAATATTCTAAAATAAACCTTATAAGGCTTTTAAAAGTCTACGTTTTACATAAATTAAAACACGGCAAAGTTCAATCGTTTCGACGTTATTCATGATTTTTTAATTTTCGTTTTTTTTTTCTCAAAAGATGCACCATATTATGCTGTGATTTTAATAACTAGGTAGCATAAATAATATCTGTTCTATAAGCTCCAAAAATATGAGGTCAGTATTACATGGCCTATCTCGGTTATCAAATTAAATATGTTATATCCGGAATACAGAGACAACAACAAAACCCTAACAAAAAACGAACAATTATATTTAACTTCAATAGACCATGGAATTATTAAGTGATATTTGTAGAGCATTTAGAAGGGCTAATTAGCTAGCTAGTGGCTAAAAATTTCAGCATAATATGGTGGACTTTTCGAGAACATAAATAAAACTTTAAATTCAAAAATATATAAGGTAATTTCAAAACGAATGAATAGAAAATTGATAGCTATTTAATAATATTTTGAATAATATATTTCTTAGTATTTTCTGATCTTCCCGATTTAATTTTCTTTTTAGATATCCGGATATTTTTTTCCCATCCATGCACCTTCACGCCTGTAATCCCACAGCGGGGTAGGCAGAGCTACAGAACAGACCTAAAACTCTAAAAACTTGTTGATAATTGTGTAACCATATTTTGCACAATTAGGCTAAGATGTTTACCAGCGTATTAGTGACAGGTTGCAAGCCCATCGCCTAACAGTACTACAAGCCTTCATTCCCTTAGTCGCAATTAACTTAACTTGCAATTACTTGTTTAATAGAAAAATTACATACCAATCGAAGGTATGAAGCCTAAGTTTGGTGCAAATTATTAGTACCGACTTACCTGCTTTATACCTGCCTACCCTTCTATTATATTCTATTATAGGCTTTATACTTTCGATTGGTATGTAATTTGTCTATTAAACAAGCAGTTGCAATTGACAACAATTCATATGTGCTAAGGTAGTAAATTAAAATACCGTTTGTAGATTTTACACTGCTGATAACAGTAAATATATTTTTGGATTTTTTTATGCAGTAGTTATTTTATATTTAGGAAAAACAGTAAAAAAAGTTGTATTTTGAATGTTAGGAATACACTTACTCGTACAGTGCCCTTAGTCCATTTATTACCATAGGAATTGAAAAAATATACAACTGTCATGTAAATTTTTTATCTGTCTGACGGATTACTTGATTCTAACGACACGCTTTCGATTCTCGTAATACTATTTGTTTTGATATACGCTATTAAAATGAAAGTGACTAACGGATTTGTAAAAGCGGATAGCCGCAATCTGCCTAAAGTCGACGAATTTATGTTGTTACCATTGTTATTGTTGACAAGTCACATGACATGACAGTCAGTTCTATTTCTGTTTAAAGTTACTTTTTTTTATTTTATATCATGCTAAGATCACGACATCAGTATTCCTAACTTTGTATATACGGTCTTTTTAATGACTATTTCTTTAATAAATTATTAACGACGAATTTAAGTTAATATAGGAAAAACCGTGAAACACGGGTAGTCTAATTTTTAACCAGCTATTTATTATAAACGCGAAAAAACAAAAATGCTTTTTTTTTTTAAATGTTGTCAATTGTTTTTTAAAAGTTCCTGTTTTAATTTTTCATCAAGTTATTATATACTGGACTGAAATTTTTCAGCGTAATATTCGCCATATATTACTTAACATATAAAATTTGATATAAAATACTTTTTATCGAATAAACAGCCCGGTGAAGGTCGTCTCCTATTCGGATCCTCTAACTTATATTAATATAGCAGTAGATTAGAGTATTGATTAAATTTAACATCGTTTGGTGAAATTGGTACTAAACGACACAATACCTTTGAACGCTCATCAAAAATGTCGTGTTTGCATTAGACACACGTAATTCTTTTTTTTAAATTAAAGTCAATGAGTTCACAAATAATTATAGCTTATAATAACATAACGTAATATTGGCATATTTTTAAGTAATTTGAGGAATTACCTATCAGCAATTTACTAAAAAAAAAACACACAGTCAAGGAAATGTATTCGCATAGCTTTTTGACTCTTAGTGTCATTGTGACAAGAGTGAAAAAGGTACGCGAATACATTTCCTTGACCGTACATATAACATATTTAACCATTGTTCTACATACATACATACATAAACTCACGCCTTCGTTCCCAGAGTGGGGTAGGCAGAGCTACAGAATTACGAACAGCTCTAAAAACTTGTTGATAATTCTGTAACCACATTTTGCACAATCAGGCTAAGATGTTTACCAGCGTATTAGTGACAGGTTGCAAGCCCATCGCCTAACAGTACTACAAGCCTTTATTCCCTTAGTCGTCTCTTACGACATCCACGGGAAGACATGGAGTGGCACTATTCTAATCCGGAAACCACACGGGGGCCGGAAACCACACGGGGGAATTGGGGGGGATTGTTCTACTTTACATATAAATGGAGGGGATAACGTTGAATATTTTTATCCTAGCAAAGGGGGATGGTCGAGATAAAGTTGGGAGCCACTGTTGCAGTGTCAGACTGGCGACTGGCCATGTACGAGTACTCGTAACAATACTTTGTTACATAGCCAGTCGGCAATCTGACACTACTGATCCTTGACCTACTGCGTATTGGTCAAGTTGGGCGATAGCCAATAAGAAGGTGGTTGCGGTAGTATCGTATCGATAGTGCGCGGTGGTCCCTACCGGCGGCGGCGAGCGCGGCGAGTGTGTCGAGCGCCTGGTCCTGCACGTCGGCGCGGCGGCGCGCGGCCAGGAAGGTGCCGCGCCGCCGGTAGAGTGCCAGCGCGCGCCTCTCCAGCGCCTCCAGCTGCGGCATCTGCCGATCACAATCGCATCTACATTATTTACCTTTTTCACTTCTCATGTTCATAAAATGTTACTTTAGTCTGTGCACATCGGGACTAAAGCTCCTTATTAATCTCGAGGGATTCAAGTTGTTTTTTTTTTTAATTTACTTTGGATACCCCTAAACAACTAATCACGATGTTTGTGAATGGAGGATTATTGCCACTTTCAGTTATTGTGTATAGAAATTTTTTAGGGCGTGGAAATAAGCTCAAAATGACCACTGTGCAATGCAAACATATAAAAAAGACGATTTAATTTCGTGAGACACATTTTTTTTTAAATCAACTTATGTGGTAGGTATACAAAAAAATTCGCCAAACTGGGGGCAGTTTGTTGGCGAAGAGGGAGCTCACAGTCAAATTAAACAATTTTTCTGTTATACCTACTTATAAAAACGAAATTAACTACTAAATTAAGTTACTAATCTACTTGGATCTAATTCGGTTACAAGACTCGGGTACGTATTAATTATCTATTAAACAGCAAAAACGTATGCATAGCTACCCACTTCATCCCACGAAGGCAATGACCCTGACCTGACCTATATTATTATGACATCAAGTTTGATTACTGTGAGTAAGTCTCCTTTGTGAGGTGCAGTAGGCATCCAAACAAGCCAATATGTGTAGAGTATTTAGAATATAATAGAAATAGTAATATTTAATACTACTATATACTTGTATATTATGGATCTATATTATCTAAAAGTATTATGTTTAATCTTTTTTTTTTAATCTCCTTATAACTACATTCGTCCATATTTGGGCTCAGTTGGTTAAAAAGCATAGGTATTATGTGCTTACGAGTTCTTTCGCCATAGTAATTATTACTCTTAAATTCTACATTCCGTCTTTTTCTGCCTACCCTAAAGTTACGTGTTAAGTTTTAAAATAGTTTTCAAATTTGAATATTTTGCCTAAATATGCAAGCATTTAATGCGTCACTTTACAAAAAAAAACCGCGGAACAAATTTGTAAGAAACTTTGGTAAAGTAAATATAGTATTTTTTTTATTCGTTTTTTCCTCGCATTCAAAGTGAAAAAAAAGCGTGTTTAACGCGAGACTAAACAACCATACTGACTCTCGAACTATAGCCGCCCTCGCTCAGCTCGCGTCATTATGGCTTGTTTTATTCCCTTGTTGAACAATCTACTATTACAGCTGCAACGCACGCACTTCTTTTTAATAAGTAGCTTTACGCTATGTACGATGGCTGGCCTTACCGAGCAAGTTTTTGCGCTGCCTACATCTGGCGAGTTTTTTGAACGTTAAGCGTGTGCTGGCACAATTTGGCAAGCATTCAGCACATGTTTTGCTCTACCTACTAATAACTCATAACCCTCAATAATTTGGTATCGTCTTGGGTCGCCCCATTCGTTTTTTGTCAAATTCTTATTTCGTCTCATTCTGCTTTCGTCATCCATTCTTCATTCGTCACTTTCGCTGGTAGTCTTTGTCGTCTTTGGTCATATTTGTTGTTTGTCATGTTCTTATTCAGGTTCATTCGATGTTCGTCACTTCTTCTTTTGACATGTTCGGTGTGAGTCTCTTTATTTTGTAGTCTCATTCGTTACTCGTCACTTTTTTTTCGACACGTTCTGTGTTGGTCCCATTAGCAATAAGCCACTTTCGTTTTTAGGTCCATTCACTATTCGTCTTGTTCAGTTTTGAAATAAGCCATATTTCATTTTTCTTTCTGATAGAGCCTTGAACTTTTCGAGACAGGTTGTAGGTTCTAATGTGCACTGTAAATATTTAATATGATCGATGATTTACCCTTACTAAATAGGAGCCGAATTTGTCCGTATAGGAATGGAACCGCCCTCTGACTAAGTATAGTAGACATTTTTATACTTCGTAATGTTCGTAATTTCTCTTTTCGTGATTTTTGTGATTCTAGTTGCCTGAAAAAAACAAGTCAAATAGCGAATATCAAACGTGGTAAATAGTGAATGTGTCCAACAAAGAAAGAGATCAATTTCTAAAGAGGCCAAATAAAAAAAATACGAACGAAAAAATACCAAAAGACGATATAACGAATAACGAATGAGACTAAAAAAGAGACTAACATCGAACATGCCCAAAAAAGATGAAGACTAATACCGGAATGACCCGGAATAAGAAAAAGACAAAGAACAAATATGACCAAAGACGACAAAGACTACCAGCGAAAGTGATGAATGAAAATGGATGACGAAAGCAGAATGAGACGAATTAAGAACTTGACAAAAAACGAATGGGACGACGACCCAATACGATACCAATAATTTTTGATCGTACGTGCATGTGATACCTTTTCTTATCACTGTAAATGTAAAGGATGATCATCATCATCAGCCCACTTCCGTCCACTGATGGACATAGGCCTCTCCCATGGCATGCCATTAAAATCGGTCTTGAGTTTTTTGTTTCCGGTGTTGTTGAACCGCTCCCAGACACTTTTCGTAAGTCATCGTTTCCTACACTATATTTGGCAAGCCGTGGTCTCAAATCCAGAACACCACTACCCCAATGATTGTGGGTTCTGCAGCAGATGTGACCGGCCCACTGCCACTTCAGGTTGCTTATCCTTTGGGCTATATCGATAACTTTGGTTCTGTGTCGGATCCCCTCGTTTCGGATTCGATCCTTCAGAGAGACTCCGAGCATAGCCCTCTCCATAGCCCGCTGAGCGACCTTAAACTGGTGAACCAATCGCACCGTCAGTGTCAACGTCTCGGCAAGGCTCGGTGTCATAACTGGTAGGAAATACGTTAAAAACTTTCGACTTTGGTAAAACTCTCGATTAAAAGATTTAATAAGGAATACCTTGCTCGAAAAATACATGAAATGTTTGTCGTGAGTATTAAACGTTGACGAAAGCGAGGAATGAATTAACGATATTTATTTTCCAAAGTAAGTCATAGTATACATTACATTTTATGCAAAGTATGAGAAATAAAATTGTTTTTTTTAAATACACAACAAATTTAAATTTAAACAATGATTAAACCGAAAAAATAAGAAGTTGGGACAGCAATAATTACAACAACAATACAGAAATAAGGAACGATCTTTTTTATTCAAGATTTTATTTTACCACTTTGTTGGCGTGACTAATATGTATACATACATACATAGGTACATTAAAACACTCCTGTTTCCCAGAGGGGTAGGCAGAGACCACTTCTTTCCACCTGCTACGATCCTGACAAATCTCTTTTGCTTCTTCCACATTCATACATCGAGTCATGCATGCACGTCCGTTTCGAGTACTTAAGATCCGGCCCTATAATAAATAATATGTATATTCATGCCAAATTACAGCTTTCTAGTACTAAGAGTCTCTGAGCTAGACTGCGGACGGACGGACGGACGGACGGGCATGGCGAAACTATAAGGGTTCCTAGTTTGCCTACGGAACCCTAAAAAACATGCAACCAAACTAATCAAGTTTTGAAATAAACAATAAGTAAAACATCAACAAAAATCAATAGAAAACCACAACAATACACATTATTATATTATATGTTAACTTGAGGTCCATAAACTCCTACTCTTGACTAACAAGGAAAGGTACCCAACTGTCCGGCTCCGATTTGGTTTATTTTGATATATGTCAAAGAGTAGTCTAAAATAACAGACACGTATTTTTTTAGCTGCCCAGTCTCAACCTGTTGGGAGAAATTTTGTCCTCCAAAGTACCTACTGAAAAGTTACTAAACCCTCTAACTTGTATAGAGGTCTTTTTTTAATTTGCTAGTTACCTACTGGTTTGGTTATATGTTTAAGAACATGGAAAAATAATGAGCACGTTTTGCTATATCGGCTAAAAGTCATATTTAATAAAAAAAGCCCTTCAAAGTTATATATTTCTTAGTGTCCGACCGAAGTTTCGGTTTCAGTTTCGGCCAGTTTCGGCCTAAAAATCATGTTTCGGCCAAAGGTTCGGCTTCGGCCAAAAAACAGCCGAACCTTTCGGCCGCGCCGAAACTTACAACGTCGTACTTTCGGGTCGCGTTCGGCTAACGTCGGGTGAGCTTGTCACGGCTGGCAATATGGCGTCGCTCGCCTAACTTCGGTGGCCACTGCATCAGTGATCTTTGCTCGTGTAATGACACTTGTGTTTGTTCCCCGAATAATAAAAAAGTAATTTAATTCATTTTATTTTGTTTTTGTTATGACTACACCCAGCCAGCAGTTCTGCTGCAAGGACGCGGAAACGCTGGCCAACACCTGAGAGGGAGGGACGAAGAGGCTCAGCGAGTTGGCACAGGACGGCGCACTGGCACCACACGAGCAGTCGGTCGGAAGTGTTTAGGAACCTTAACAGCATCCGACCAGGGAGCTGCCCGCGTCGAGACACTGCGACCACCCGCACCCCCTCGTGCTCCTCGCCGTCGTCTGCCGCTCGATGCACGGTCAGCTGAGACCTGCCCGAGACACCGGGGAGCCGGGAGTTACAGGCAGGGAGTGTAGGGGCGTTTGCAGCTAGGGATCGGTGTGGGAAGGATTACCGGACCCGAATACCAGCATCGTTGCCCGTATGAAGGATAAGATAGATATTATACTTGGTGAGTAATAAATAAAAGGTAGGAGTTATGGCTGCGTCTTGAAAGTGTCTTCACTGGCGTGCTATGCCTCGTTTTCGTCCGGTTCGCTTTCCGTATCAGTTTCGGGACTCTTGTATATTTTCTCGGCGTTTTTTTTTCGTGAGGCTCCTATTCGAGGCTGTAGACATCCAATAGGCTCGGCTCTTGTCGGTATAATTATGAATGTCGTGTCACAGTTTTCTTCCTTATCTCTCTCAGGTCCAGCGCGGCATGCAGTAGGTGTGGTTTTGGGCGTCTCAGTATATGGCTGTAGTATGATATTCTGCGTACTTTGATAGTTTTGGTAATGGTTTTCCAGTATTTGATTTTTTTTGCTTTGTGGGATTTCTGGCCGCTCCAATTATTTCCTTCAAGATGTGGCGTTCGTATTTCCTAAGGCGGGACCTATTAGCTTTGGTAAGAGCCAAGACGTTTAGGCCGTACATCATTGAAGGAGCAATTACTATTTTATATATAAGTCGGGCAATCTTCCATTCAAGCTTGTGGTAGCCTTCCCACATCTTGATTTAATTGAGGCTTTTCTGTCATGGGCACCTGTGATGTATGAGCCTAGGTATCAAATTTCCTCAACGGGTTTCAGCAAGACACCTCCAATACTTATCGGTTGTTGTTCTTTCGGTGAGGGACCAAATGGGTCCCTTATCACGAGCTTGGTCTTGGTTTCGATGGTGACAAGTCCAATTGATTCAAATGGTTCTGGAACTCGATTGTACATCATTTTTAATAAAACCTAAGCCCTGAAACTTACTCATCGAAATTACATTTAAATCTGAAGCGGTGTCTAGTTTAAAATTTATCACATTACCATTTTTAGCTAAAATCAGGGATTCGTACCACTTACTTTTCGGTCCATTACTTGACTGGTCTTCCAGCGTTTCCACTTAAAAAAGCTCGTCGTCACGTTGACCTTCATGCGGCTCATCGCATAGTTCATACACTTTATTGTTTTTTACTGGTCACATTTTCCTAAATTACCCTTTTCTATTACACCATAAGCACTTCGCGAACACTGCCGGACACCGCGAATCACTATTACACCGCCAATAACCACAAGCAGCACAGCACCGGGCGGGAGGATCCTCGTCACGCCGCTGGACCCGACGGGGCGCGCCGGGCGCTCCGCCGCGGCCGCGCCAATGCGCGCCGCCCGCGCTCGCGCCGCTTACCACGTCAACGGCAACCGTCGCCGCAAATGATCCCGAACCATCTCCACTGGATATCTTTCCACTTTCGATCTGATGGTTCTCCTCGTTTGACATCTCACTGGCTTGACAGATCTTCACGGCTTTTTCCAATGTTAATTCATCCGCTCTGAGAAGCCTGTCACGCACAGAACCTTACAAAACGCCACAAACTACTCGGTCCCTTATTAATCCGTCTTCTAATTCTTTGAATTCACATTGCTGGGACAACAATCTTAATGCGGTGACGTAATCGTCTATGTTTTCACCTTTCTCTTGATTCCGTGTAAAAAAAAAAAAACGCTTCATGGTAATGTTTTGCTTCGTGATAAAATGTTCGTCAAATTTTTTAATTATTTGATCAACTTTAGCGCGTTCTTCGTTCTTTATAAACTTGAACGTCGAATAAATGTCGTACCCTTCCGGTCCAATTAAATTAATCAACAAGCTTGCTTGCACTTCATCGTCCTCTTTATTAACTCCTGACGCTTTAAGGAATATCTTAAACTGCTTGTGCCATTTTTGCCACGCGTCAGCCTGACTCGCTGTACCCCCTTCCAGTACCAGTTCTGTAGGTGGACGAGCGTGTTCCATATTGTCTTACTATCTGTACACAATATACAATTCGCGAAACTAACAACTAACTTGTTTTTTACTCGCAAAGTAATTAATTATAAGCACCGCTGTCACCATGTAATACAACAACTCTCTACGATGAAGACTGACTTTATTTCCTAATATGTCGGTAGGTCCGAAACAGCTGTAGGCGCTACCCTAAATATACTAGACTACTCATATGGAGTAACTTAAAGCAGTTAGAGGCAGACTACGGTAGACGGCTTAGTAGGAAAAAATAATTACGCAGCCTAAAACCTCGATTCATAAAATGGGGCTACTTTGATTTTCCCTGTGTTTACATCACAATATCAAAGTCACCCCTGAAGCATGTCCAAAAATAGTGGTATTTTGTTTCGAAGGTTTTAAATTCAATTTATCTGAAAATGCTTGAACTACTAATATTTTGCGCTCGCATATGAAACATATGAAAATAATGTCGTAAAAGAGCTTAATAATAACATAGACAATCCACAAAATCGATGATTCAAAAAATTATCAAAGTCACCTCGCGTTTCCGAAGTCACCCCATTATACGGTACTATTGCCCATCTTTGAGTTGCTGTATCTCCGCAACCAATGGACATAGTGAGCACAGGTTACGCTCAAATTGTAGCAAATTTAGTTATCTTTATTAAAGTATACTTGAAAAAACGCTTCCTTAGGGTATTTTTTTAGAAAAAACTGAAACAAGTGCCAAAATTTCGCAGTTTTTCGAGCACCATGGGGGTAGCACAGGGTTTTCAGGGTTGCAAACTTGGGTGTTAACTATTCTCGAGGGACCTCGAGAGAAAAATCGTAGTTACATGCGTGTTTGCGATCTATGATGTCGTTATAGACTGTCATCCATTTTATAAGGTATGTTTTTTTATATCACGGAAGGGCAAGCATACACACACGCCATACACGTTTTTTTGCTGCGGCTTGTCTATTTATTTATTTACGTGACGCGACGCCACTGGTAGGTAGCACACATTCATCGACATGAGATTTTACATCGTCCAAGCAATACTATTCCACTTTTAATATATTCCTTATAATTATTGTATTTAAATATCATCAAAGAAGTACTGCACAAGTTTCCACGGTGCCTCAAACACCTACCAAAAATGTTTAAGTACAAGCCCATACTATTAGTAACAATCCATACAAAACTACTAATACTATTAGCTTGTACTTTATTATGCAATCGGCCTCTGGTTAGGAAAAATTAAAGTATTTCAGTGGCCTCAAGCGGCATCCTAGTGCAGGGTGCGCACCTTTTCATCCAGGCACTCGATGAGATCAGTAAGAAAACCGCGTGCGGCCTGCGCGCGCCTGTAGGCGGCGTCGAGCGCGCCGCGCCGCGCCGCGCGCGCCTCTCGCGCCTCCGCGGCCGCCGCCTGCCGCTCGCGGCACCACTCGCGCCGCGCCCGCGTGCCCGCGCGGTCAGCTTCCAACTCGTTCAACCTTTTACAAGCAAAGGCGAAGCTTTTAAAACCTGAACTTCTATTTTAATATATAAAAATAAATAAAGTCAAGATTATGACAATATTTTTTATCTACGCACATATCATAAGCCCTCTATTATGCGTTCAGAAACCGTAGGAAATGACCAGCATTATTAAAACCAATTTTACTATGAGATCTTTCTTGTCTGTGGTAGTAGGTAAAATCTGTACTGTAATGTTATTACAGTATCGATTTTTGTAAGGTCATGAGTTTAAATTTGGAACAGCTGTCAAAACTCAAGAGGGTCTATATTCTAGTATCCATAGATATTAAAACAGTTATCGATACGAAACGTCAATTCAGTATGTTTTTTTAATATAAACCGCACGATATTTGATCTCGAGCGACATGAGAATAGGAACTTAATTAATTTTACTATGATTTAAAAAAAAACGTTTCTTATTCGTGAAACTGACACAGCACAAGTTTGTTTTGACGCCATTTTTGTCGTCAAGTCGTCGGCTTCTGAACCCATCTCAATATATGTGTGTAGATAAAGTAGTGTATGCAACTGTACATAATTAGGCCTTAAGACACTCGTGTGACCCTATTATGAAACTCGCTAACGCTCGTTTCATAAACCACAACAAAACCTCACTCGTATTTTAACACAGAGCTTATTCTAATTTGACAACGCGAGTGTACGTACTTTGCGTGTCAAAAAGCAGTCTAAATGTCTGCTTTCTACGCGGCTTCGTTTAGTTCACGTCCGACCGTCATCGCCTCCGGACGTCAACCGATATCTAAAAAAATGTCTGGTTGTTCCGTATTAAGTTGTAAAAACTGTACAGAAAAAGTTGACCCAAATAATGGGCATGTTTCCTTCCATAAGCAAGTAAATTTCTTCTAAAATTATGTTTTATCCAATCGGGTACGCAATTTGAAACAACTATTTAGTGTTCGCTACCGATTGCCGTCTTTGTCTGTAGAAATATGGTAACGTAGCAACTGTCAGTAATTAGCAACGTTTGAATGCTTTTAGTATGAGTACAATATATCTAAATATAAAATATCATTGGTAATAATTTATAATTTTAACTATATATTATTCAAATTGAATTTTATTTTAAGCTTTATTTCAGTTTTACATTAATTCGTACTAGTTGCGTTTATACACGACATAAAAAAGTCAAAATACGGCTTTTTCTGAACTAAAGATTTCCTTTGGCAGGATTAATCTTTCAGTTCCTAAGATGTTTTTAAGAAGTGAAGCCACGTAGATTTTTCATGTAGGTGGGGGTAGGATTTTCCGCCCCGGCGATGTCTAAGGTTAATAACTGTTTAAGTTTAGGTACTAAGACAAGTTTGGTATTTTTTTTAACTAAATCAAAGATGTACAGTTCAATTCATTTTTAACGTGGAAGGCGTGGGAGCAGTGTCTTGAGACCACATCTGCTTTTCGGGCACTGTCTCATCCACTGGTAGAACTGACAGTAGACATAATGACCAGCTTGGAAAAATATGTCATTAAGCTGTACATGGTCGAAACTGACATCGAGTCAGTGAATGCAGTTCGCAAGCATTTGTTTAATTTTCAAATTCAAAATCATTTATTTCGGACAAAGTTCATAACGGGTTAGTAACAGTATTACTTAAATCTAGGTTTATTTATTTACTTATTTACTTTATTGGAGATAAAACAGAAACAAACAATGCATTACTTATGAACTAATTTACAAAGTAGTTTAGACACAGTTATTTCCTTAAAAATATCTCACTAAGAACATAACAATAATATAATAAGCAACATCCGACAATACCTACAGTATTATATTAACATAACATGGGTTTTCTTTTAGGTAAGGTTCTTACATAAGGGGGCATGTAGCTGCACCCAGTGCTTTAGACACGGTGAGTCCCACCGGTCGGCCAGCGTGCACAGGATGGTATTCGAGCTGGCGCGCCACCGCCTCAACAGCGAGCTACATCGCTTCCTGATGATCGCGTGGAAGCCGTCAATCCGCCCGTCCGCGAACATTCCCGACGCGCTGCAGTGTCGCGGCAGTCTGAACACCACCTTGTACGCGTTGTTGTACTGTACTCGCAGAGCCCTGTATGCCCGTTGCGTGTAGATGATCCATAGGCTGCACGTGTAGAAGGACTGGCAATATGCTTTAAAGAGCGTAGCCTTCACCTGTTCGGTACATCGTGCAAACCTACGAGCCAGCATGTTACAAAGCACAGCCAGCGCTCTGCGTTCCCTCTCCATGTCCATGTTGTCACACATGTCGTCGGTGACCCAGTGACCCAAATATTTAAAATGCTTCACTTGTGCTAAGGGAGTAACGGGTGGAACTCTGTAGGTTTTATTACCTGCTTTAAATAGCATAATCTCGCTTTTAGTAGCATTATATTTGAGCCCGTGAGCCTCCGCATACGACTCACATATGCGTAACAAACTAATTAAACCACCCACTGAGGGGCTCAGCAGCAACATGTCCGCGTAGCTGATGTTATTAACGCGCACTCCATCCATGGAACATCTGCTGAGCTCCTCCAGCAGTCGGTTCATGTACAGTTTGAAGAGGCGGGGCGAACTTAACCTCCCTTGCCTCACCCCGCACTCCAACCTATACACATCCGAATACGCTCCAGCCCACTTGACACAATTTTCTTGATTACCGTACCAGTACTTGAGTAACGAGGTAACTTCATACGGCAAATCAGTCTCAGATTGTAACTTATGCCACAGCATGTCATAAGATACTAGGTCTAATGCTTTTGACAGGTCCAAGTAACAGGCATAAACAGGCGTTTTTCTGGCCGTGTAGTACTGGACAATCTGCTTTAGACATAGGATGGCAGACTCGGTGGATAAGCCAGGTCTAAAACCCAACTGAGCGTCGTGCAGATGGATATGCTTTGCCAGCTGATTGTCAAGCAGACTGTCCAGAACCTTGGCAATGACAGTAGCCAACGAGATGGGCCTGTAGTTGGACATATCAGAAACGTTACCAGTTTTATTCTTTACAATTGGGACAACTACTGTGAGCATTTAAGTTCATCTGGCAGGTGGCAATGACTCAAACAAAGGTTAAAAAACAATGCAAGTACTCTTGGTAGGTGTACACCCGCAGGCTTCAGAGGGCCCTGCAAAGATGCACTACGCTAACTAACGTTTCTATTCGATTCGTTTTTAAACCAATCGCGTCACTGGTAGACCACGTGACTTTTCGTATCACGACATCTCCCAGTGACGCGATTGGTTTAAAAACGAATCGAATAGAAACGTTAGTTAGGGTAGTGCATCTTTGCTGGGCCTACAGATGCTCGATGGTGAGGCTATCTTTTCCAGGAGACTTCCCTCGCACCATCTTATTAATTATTGAAGCTATCTGATTAGCAGAGACTCTCACAATGTTGGTCTTAGGATGCCGCACAGTACCGCATAGAAGAGACGAGGGCGCAAGTGGCGATTCCACCTTAAAGTGGCGCTGAAACGCATTGGCTATATCACTCGACTCATGCAACCCAGCTACGCTCACGGGCACGGCCGACTTTGGGTTTAATTTATTCGTCGATTTCCAAAATTTACCAAATTTCTTACTGGAATGTAGTTGCGCAATGATATCCATTCGGATTTGATCTTGATTATCTTGACAGAATTTTAATTTAGTTTTAAATATTCTTTTAGACTCGTACATTTTAAAGTAAACGTCTCCCGAAACTAGTTTACCGCACGATAACCAAAATTTTATTTAAAAAAAAAACATTTCAAAGTACTCCCTACAAGAGGCGGTCTGAGGATGCATTCGCTAAGGGCAGCCTATCAAGCTGGTCACGTGTGGGGACAAGCTCTTGATTCCACAGGCGACGTTTCCTCTCCAAAAGACTGGGGATATTGAAGGGCAATGGCAGCCCATATGGACAACCCAGCCCAGTATCTGGGATGCGGCGCGAGAGCTTGTCAAGTGTGGATGCAAGAACAGCTGCAGGGGCCGTTGTATTCTTGTAGGCGAGAGGGAATGCCATGCACACTGTTTTGCAAAACCTGTAGTGGCAACTGCGACAATTCCAGGTAACTTTTTACTTACCTAAATATATTTTGCTTCTTGTTTGTTTGCTTGTTTATTTCTTAAGCTCAGGCATTACATGTAAAAGGTTTTAACGTATAAAGGTGGATTTGTCACTTAAATATAGTACCTTCAATAAGGCTGAGTTGTTCCTGCCTGGAATTTAGATTGAAAATTATATTAGACTATAGGACGCCCGCGACTTCGTACGCGTAGAATTAGTTTCCCGCTTCTCCCCCTATTTCTTACCGTTGGGGGTCGATTTTCGGAAAATCCTTTCTTAGTGCTCACTTACATCATGAAAAGAACCCCTGTACCAAATTTCA
The DNA here is from genome assembly GCA_946894065.1 of Acleris literana. Classification (NCBI taxonomy): domain Eukaryota; kingdom Metazoa; phylum Arthropoda; class Insecta; order Lepidoptera; family Tortricidae; genus Acleris; species Acleris literana. The sequence continues at coordinate 45,033,722 of OX335668.1, read as the reverse complement.
AGTTTCTAGGTACAGTAGTTTCGGCTGTGCGTTGATATCTAAGTCAGTCAGTCAGATTTGCCTTTTATATATATAGATTAACATTAATTTATTTTTCACTTCTCATGCTCTTAAAATGTTACTTTAGTCTATGCACATCGGGACTAAAGCTCCTTATTAATCTCTAGGGATTCAAGTTTTTTTTTATATACCTTGTAAACCTCTAAACAGCCAATCACTGTGTTTGTGAATGGAGGATTATCGCCATTTTCAGTGATTGTGTATGGACCATTTTTAGGCAGTGGAAATAACCTGAAAATGACAACTGTGCAAAAATATTTAAAAAAAACGATTTAATTTCTTGGAACACGATTAATGATTACGAATATGAATCTATTTAATGATATTAAGGATAAATTCATTTTATTATGCATGGTGCAATTAGTTTTAAAATAGTTTTCAAGTTTGAACCTGTTGGCTAAATATGCAAGCATTTAAAGCGGCACTTCACAAAAAGAAAAGCGCGGAACAAATTTGTAACAAACTTTCTTATAATCAATATTGTAATTTTGTATTTAAAGAACGTCGTCAGTGACGGATTGAGCAAGCAAGCGGTCCGTAGCAAATTCTATAAAGAGACCCCTGGTTTGTTTTAGGTTACAGGTTGTGGCGGGCTCTTTTCCGCAACAAGGCGACTTATATATGCGCCTATTTTGCGTGGGAGTTTTTTTAGGTTATTCTGCTGGAGAATATCAACTGGATTATTCATCCTATCATCAACCCTGATGGATATGAGTACACGCATACTGATGTAAGTACTAAAACAGGATAATTTCTACCAGACAAGCATTTTAGAGGTTAGAGGTGAGTGCGCGGGGCCACTAAATGCGCGGGGCCCGTAGCATTTGCTACTCTTGCTACGTGGCTAATCCGGCACTGAACGTCGTTTTTTTTCCTCGCATTCAAAGTGAAAAGTAGAGTGTTTAACGCGAGACTAAACAACCTTAATGACACTCGAACTATAGCCACTCTCGCTCGCCCGCTCGCTCGCGTGGCTAAATATCTCTTGTCATTATGGCTTGTTTTAGTATCTTGTGGAACAATCTACTATATTTTATTGCAGTGTAATTAAACACGAGGCCCTCGAAGATGAGGCTGAATTGGATCCAGAGGGATTCGGCGAAGTAAATGAGGGAACACCTGGACCACTTTAAACTTTTTTTATGTCATTAATAATAAATACAAGTTATAGCGTAGTTAATTCATTTGATATTACTAAGTAAAATTCTCGGAACCATGAAATCTTCCCCAACCAACGCACTTCAGGTGGAAGCAGTTGACCCCCCCCCCCCCCTTTCTCTTCGGCGTCAATATCTGGCTGACCGGTTCTTCCTTAGGTTTCCCTTATTGATGACCACGCACTTATCCGATAGCGGATTTTGGTTTAACAAAAATCCACCTTACTTGATAAATAGCTCGCAAATTGTAAAATGTTTAGTTAGTAAACCCGTGCCATACAAGTGCAATGTTGTTACTAGCTTAAATAGACTAAAGGCCGTATTAATAAACTAATCTCAACTCTAATGCTCGTCTCGAGATGTGTCAAAAATGACAGTCTTCTATGGTTTGACGTTTACTTTGACGTATCTTGTGACGGGCATCTCAACCAAGATGAGTTTTTTTAAAAACGGCCTTAAGAGAGTTGGATTAGACGTTTATGGTGTATTCACTCAGTGTGTCTGAGGGCAGAACACGGCAGGACGGCCGACTGCAGGATGAGTGAATAGGAACGCAGTATGACGTATAACTGGACATTAGAGTGAAAGAGATGACTGTACTGATGTTTTTGAACGAGAGTGAAAGAGATAGCGAATGGACTAGATTAAGTTTTAAATTTTAGTTTAATTTTATTTTTAATATACTTTTCTCCGTAAACTTAGTTTCACTTTGCCATCCCATATGTATGTACATGCACTCAGAAAATAAAAAATCGACTGACTTAAAAGACTGCACTCGCCACAAATTATGCTTAGCTCATGCATGGTTCAGCTACGGTATAATCCTTTGGGGCAATAGCACAGATGATTCATCTTTATTTACTTTACAAAAAAAACTTATTCGAATTTTAGTAAATAACGACAACACAGACAGTTGAAAACCCCATTTCCTGGAGCAGAAAATACTAACGCTAACTGGATTATACAGGGTGTTTGGCAGATGGATGGACATACGTATTTAGGGGATAGGTGAGGCCACCTGCTACGCGGTCCAATAAAAAATAACGCCTGGGCCCTTTGATTTTATTTTAGTTTCTTTTAAATATTCGGTTTTCAAGTTTTAAAATCTCAATATTTTTTTTAAAATGATAAATCGGGCAACTTTTTTACTTTATTTTTATCTGGTTTAATCCTGGAATCTTACAAATTTAATAGTTTGTGCACACGTTAGCTAAAAAAAACGTTCGGGCCCTCAAACCACAAAAGGAGGTAAAAAGAAATCTAAAAAGCCAACTTTGAATTACATAAAAACAAAAAAAACGATCGACGAATTCTAATTATTCAAAAACATCTTCAGTTTATACCCTTTCGATCGGTACACAATAATCGCAGTTTGTTTAAAAACAGCTAAAGTTATTCGTAAAATGTTTAGTAAACCCGTGCCATACAAGTGCAATGTTGTTACTAGCTTAAGTAGACTATGAGAGTAGGATTAGACTTATATAGTGTATTCACTCAGTGTGTCTGTTAAAACAAGGCGGACATTTCTGAAACTCTCTGAAACTCTAGTTTTGAGGAAAGTGATAATAACCTACATGAAATAAAGAAAACACAGAAGTTGACCATTCATTTAGTCATTTATTTAAAAAAATGCTCAATTAGCTGCCCTTGATTATTTATGCATGCTCGGCATCGATTTCTCATTTCTACTGTTGTTACTTTTAGCAGCATCTCTGCTTTCATTGCATCAAATGCAGCATTTATCCGATTTATTAAATCTTCACGATTTTCTACTTCGGTTACGTACACCAAATCCTTAGTCCTGCCCCAAACGTAAAAATCGATCAGAGTGAGGTCTGGCGACCCCGGACGCCAGACAATTGGACCACCCTGGCCAATCCATGAGTTGGGGAAAGCATTATTTAAACGCTCCCTCACAGCAATGCTATAATGTGCTGGGCAGCCGTCATGTTGGAAGACGATGGGCCTATCTTCTTGGAATACTTCTTCCACTAATTCGGGTAGGTCGTTTTGTAAAAAATCTAGATAATTAGCGTCATTGATGTTATCAGCTAAATAATGGGGCCCGATTAACCTGTTCCCAATCAGACCAGCCCAAAGGTTAGCGCTGTATCTTCTTTGAAATCCTCTGGGTCTCTTTACGTGAGGGTTTTGTTTTTTTTACACATTGCAGGATTTGCAGCATCCATTTTGATGAATCAGATTATGTCATCTCAAAAACTGGAAGACATTTTTTTAAAGTCACAGCAGTCCCAAATTACTTTGTGAACATTTACTTACAATAATATTACTTAATAATATTTTAATGACATCGAGTATCAGACGTCGAGTCGTTTATCACACATCTATTAGGTGAGGTTTGTACCTGAGCCTGCTTAACTTATGACCGATATGCATATGCATGTTTAGGTAGGTACAGTCGAGTTCATAAATATGTACACACTTTAGTACCTTGTCACCTTAATCGCTGTGACAATTCATGTATGACACTGTAAACATGACATTAAACAGACAAGGTATAAAGGGTACACATATTTATGAACTCGACTTTATAATCTTATTCTCGCAAAAACTTAATTAACTATAACCGCGTATATATATTGTCACGTATATTTATGCCTATAAGAATAAAGATGTACTTGGCACTTTGGATGCTAACTCTTTGATGCTGACTGTAAAAATATACTATTTTACAACTTCACTATAGTGTAAAGTGTAACATAAGAATATTAAATGATTCAAGGGGAATAATCAGTGTGTCAAAACAATACTATAAAAGAATATTAATATAATTCATTATTCAATTACTGTGTTATTTTTGTATTAAACCATCCACGTCAAATGTTGAAATACTTGGCCGGGGTTCAAGTAAACCTTATGAAAAAAATTATTGTCAAATAAAAGTCTTGTGTCAGAGAGCTTGTAACCAATTGCAGATTTTTGTCTTTCAACCGGTATAAAATCTTACTGAAATTAGTGTCCACTCAAACTTTATATCAATATCTGACAAATGATTTCAAACCTTAATATAAGTAATATTTAGTTCATTATACAAACCACTCGATACATAAGATCTTTTCATTTCAAAAATTGGGCGTTTTGGTGCGGATTTTGCAGTCGTTTTTGTTTGAGGTTACCCTTCCATACTCATTATATTTCGATGGTGACAAGGTACAAAAGTTTACACGTATTTATGAACTCGACTGTACGAGCAGGCGATAAGACAAAAAAATAGTGCTCGCGATATTCCTTTTTTTTATTTTATTTTTTAAATTCCGATCGAAAAAGTATAAGTTATTTTATAAAGAGGCATTTACAAAAAAATGTCATGCATAGTTTTTTTTAATTTAGTTTCTCTATGATTTTTCTGATCTTGATGATTTTAGTAGATTTAGTAGATAGACAAGTGCATAAAACGCACCATTTTACGCGAGACGTTTATCGTTTGTCCATCCAAGCGAGCTTGCGAGCGAGGATGGGTATAAAGTCGAGTGTTAAATGGGTTTTTTGGACGAGTTGTACACTCTAATTTTCACTTCGATTGCGAGGAAATGAAACAGCAACATGTAAATAATTGTAACACAAATGAAAATTGTCAATACAATGAAAAAATAAGTATGGTTCCCGCCAATTAACTTTTTTTTTCATTAGGTACGTGACATCCTTGTGTCTATCCTTCTGCATTGTCCTTGCTTATTCTAATCCAGGGTTAACTGGAAGAGATCCCATATGGGATAAGTTCGCCTATGTACAATATCTATATTGATGCAAACATGTCTTGCAATTGTTTATGTGCAATAAAGAGTTTACATACATACATACATACATACATACATCTGACTTAGGTCGTTACATACCGCTCAGTTATAAAAACATTTTGTTTTTTATATCTATGATAACTTATTGTCATGCTTTAAACATATTGATTTACTCAAATATAATAATAATAATAAATGCGACAAAATAAAAAAATATAAGTTTATTTCATGAAGTTTTATTGTGTACTTTGGCTGTTGATATCCTTGCCTTGGTCTTAGAATACTAACGAAACGAAATAAAATAAAGAGGTTATTCTATGAAGTTAAGTTGTTCGTGTGGCTGTTGGACCGATTGCCTTGGCCTTCGACGAAGATTTTACTTTATGCACTAGAGCATAAAAAGCGACTTTATGTCGTGTGTAGACGGACTTTTGGAGCATGAGAAGTGAAAACAATTAATTTCAAATGTTTATTCGGTATTTAAAAGCCGGTATTGTTACATCCTACTCCACTTCTGCTTTTCAGTGAAAGCCTTTCCTAAATTTAAGAGCCATACGCACCTGTAGGTGAGTGTAGGAAAGCTTAGTACTTACAGGCATTGAAAGTTTTCCCGCTTCCCGGATTTCTTCTTTCATACATGATTTTTCATGTGAAGCCATGAACGTAAGTAAATAAAAGTTTCACGGTAGATTGCTTTTTTTTCTGTCTTGATTTAAAGTTGAGAAATGCTTCTTTAAAAATATATTTTCTACATATAAATTAGAACGACATGCCCCTCGATGCGTTGAAACACTTGCGTATCTCGATGTTGAAATCATAGCGTTGCGACGACGCAACGCACCGGCAACGCTCGTGTGACGTCGCTCCAAGGGTTCCTTTTTGACTACGGAATCCCAAAACTTGATACTTTGTGACCTATTAACCTAAATTGTTAAGCGGAAGCTTAAACCGACTGACGGTTAAAACGGAATAATAGTATCATCCATCAGTTACGATTACCTTGTAGCAAGTGCGTCGAGCAACGCCTCGGGCGTGTCAGGCGGGGGACGCGCGGGTGCTGCCAGCGGGCGCAGGTGCACCGGCGGCTCCTCCAGCGGCGGCGGCGGCGGCGGCGGCGCCGCGAATAGGTTTAGCTCGCCCGCGCCCGGCTCTGTGAACACAAGGCGAGTCAACAAAGCCTGCCTCGAAACAGGCTCGCAACAGTCGCAACCTTCCACAGTGGCTGTACACGACCACCCTAATAGAGTAGAATCATTTGTAGAATGCAATCGGCAAATCATGTAGCAGTTGTTGGTTTTTAACGTTAGAGGGTTTTGAACCTGCAGAATACTGATCTGCCTGTTGCCATTCCGAAAATTTAACCGGAAGTACGCTATACCTGAAAAGGTGCAGCCCATACAAAATTGTTCGACGTACATTTAATAAATCGTTGTTCCGGTACCCTAAAAAGGTGCGATTGTCATTGTTTTTTGATATGTTGTAAAGGACACAGTAGCGAAGCGTTCATATAACCCGATTCCCAGCGGCTTCCCTAGAAATTCCTATGCATACCTAGTGTAGGTATACAAACAAAACGTAAAACAGAAAGTAACCCGTTATACTGTAGCTTTACCTTGCGTTACCATCTTCATAATACGATGCATGAACAAAACGCACTTAACACCGCAATTCAAATTTATTTACCATGCTGAAATGTATCGCAGGACTCGCACGAATATATTCGTACACACGCACCCACGCTCAGTTACATTTCACTGCGCTCGAACTTACACCCACAATTAAAACCGCCATACAATCCGGTCACTCAGCGCCGGACTTGCACTAACACATTCAAACAATTTCCTAGCGCTTCAAACTCGCAGACATAGACACAGCGGCAGAATAAGAGCGAGAAAGCTCGCAAAAAAGAGGGTCGAGCTCCGGCTTATTTCATCTAATTTTAAACTTTAAATGCATGCATTAACTTTCTTTTCTTGGGAACGGCGCTATTTTGGAGTGTCCTCAAGGACACTGCCGTCGCCGTGGCACACAACCTCTAAAATAATTATTGTGCAACCTTTTTTCACATTACGAGGATTACGCCAGTTCGCCATTACTTTCGCGGTGTTTGTAAATATACGGTGTTTGATTTAAAGTTTTGTTAATAATTTGTGTTATTATTTTATTTTATGAGACCCAACTATTGAAAATTAGCACGCTTAGTATTCTGTGATTGTTGTACTTTTTGGATTATGTTATTTGGAGTTTCGTGGCGACGACGGAGGTTTGTTTGGTATTGCTTGCTTCTGCTTCCTATCTATTTAGGTTATATTCGTGGTTTTAATATTTTTGTCTGTACTCAAAGTACAAATGGCCGCATGTTGGTTCAAATTGAGTGTTGTCTTACAGATTACCTACTTAATGAACTGACATGTTTTCAAAGTTATCCTTTTAAAATAAAAAAAACATGTCATTAAGTTAGGACGCGCTCGCCCAGGCATGAAAATTGATTATAGGCGTAGGGAGGGATTTTTTAAACACTTCCACAGTGAATTATATGATAAATAAAATTGGCTGACTGGCAGCTGCAAATTAAACTAATGTTTTTGCTTTACATGTTTGTAGTTATCCGATTCTAGCAGTGTTTGGTCGAACCGGTTTTGCAGACATCAACAATTTATATAATTCAGCTAGGAAACATGCTCAAAGCGAGAAACATACCTAATATACAGAGTTGTAGGTATATTATTAGGTACATCAATTTGATAAATGTATAATAGAAACTTTTTTTCGTAATAACTTTGAGACCACCAATCGTAAATTGGAACGTAGTCGAAATTTAATGAAACGTTTAATTGATACGGATCGCACGTAAATGTTTTTTTATGTCACGGACGGAAGGGGCAAACAAGCACACACGCCATACACGTTTTTTTGCTCCAGCTTGTCTATTTATTTACGTGACGCTACGCCACTGAGAGGACAATATAGTCATGGTAACCAAACTAACCAAAGTTTTTTGTCTCTCCAGCTCTATATCTTTCTCCGCCATCTTGGATAAACTGTCACTTTTTTCTGTTTTTTTGCCTATACTTTCGTTTAATTTCATTCTAGTGCTAATCATGGTTCTGTAATATTGTAGAATACAAAAGACTATAGCCGAGTTTCCATAGTAAGTCGGCCCTTGCATCAAATGGGCTCGAGGATTATTTTGTGAGTACCTCTTGTAATGAAGAATATTTTAGCCGAGTATGAACATCCTACTTGTAATAGTTTTTGACTTATGATGTTTTAATGTTTTTTTTTTTAATGTTTGTTTTTCTGGATGTATTCAAGCGATTTGCTTCAAATTTTGAAATGATGTTCTTTAGATAGATTTGCATCGCCACTCAAAAAACGAATATTAGTTATCGTATAAAAAAAAAGAAAAAAAAAAACAATTTAAAAATAAACATGTTTTTTATGTGGTTGTGAAGTAGTGACACCTCTAGATTGTTTTCTCAAAATAGGCCATACACTGGCCTACTACTTGCCTAAGTATTAAAAAAAAGAAAAAAAAGAACAATTTAAAAATAAACATGTTTTTATGTGGTTTTGAAGTAGTGACACCTCTAGATTTTTGTCTCAGAATAGGCCATACATTGGCCTACTACTTGCCTGAATATCAACATTTTACAGGCGGTACTTCCTACAAAAAATCAGCAGAATGTGTGGCCAAGTTGTGTATTCAATCAGTGTTTTTCAATGTAGTATTCAAACTCTTCGATTATGTTTGAGTTTTCTTATCAGTTTGTCGTATTTAAGAGTGAAATGCTAATGACAAGTTAATGTCATCGTGATGCAAGATGTTTATCGCATTATTTATCTGCCATTTATGATTTTAACTAGCGTAATTCGATAAACATGTTGCATCACGATGACATTAAGTTGTCATTACCATTTTACTCTTAAATACGACAAACTGATAAGAAAACTCAAACATAATCGAAGAGTTTGAATACTACATTGAAAAACACCGATTGAATACACAACTTGGCCACACATTCTGATGATTTTTAGTAGGAAGTACCGCCTGGAAAATTTTGATATTCAGGCAAGTAGTAGGCCAATGTATGGCCTATTTTGAGACAAAAATCTAGAGGTGTCACTACTTCAAAACCACATAAAAACATGTTTATTTTTAAATTGTTCTTTTTTTCTTTTTTTTAATACTATAACTAGTATTCGTCTTTTGGGTGGCGATGCAAATCTATCTAAAGAAAATCATTTTAAAATTTGAAGCAAATTGCTTTCATACATCCAGAAAAAACACACATTAAAAAAAACTTGAGAAAATCATAAGTCAAAAACTATTACAAGTAGGATGTTCATACTCGGCTAAAATATTCTTCATTACAAGAGGAACTCACAAAAAAATCCCCGAGCCCATTTGATGTAAGGGCCGACTTACTATGGAAACCCGGCTATAGCCTTTGCTAAAACCTTTGGATTCAAAGATTTGTTCCACGACCCCTAGGGAAGAAAATATGGAATCGTCTATGGGAAGCTAGAGTTAAAAATTACTAATTTATCTAGTTTTCCTTTCATATTTACGTTTAAGTAAATTTTTGGGCAAGCTGTGGTTAGGCAATAATATTGTAGATCACAAAATTCGCTATAACTTTTGGATTGTTTTTCTTTGCCACGACCTTTAGTAACGAAGACATGAAATCATTAATGGAGAGCTACCGTCGAAAATTTCTAAATTTTCCAGATTTCATCCCATATTTACGTTTTAATGCATTTTAGCGCAAACTACTTTAGCAATATTGCAAAATTTGCTATAATTTTTTAATTGAAATATTTTTTCCACGACTTTTAACGAAAGATATGGAATTATCTATGGAGTGCTAATGTAAGATCAATTGCTTTTGCGGTTAACGTATATGAAAATAAGCATCATTCCCGACCAATATTAATCGAAACAGTCATATGGCTGGAGAAGTGGAGACTTCATCAAAACCAATACATTCCCATTCTTATGACCCCCGAGCCTGTCCCAAAAACCTGCACGGATATTGTATCTTTCAATTGTTCATCCCAGTGCCTGACTTCCATGTGTTCGTGCATGAAGAACAGATTGACTCAAACATTGACGGAAACGGTAGCACAACTTGGTGCATACCAACTTGTGCCACCGTTTTCGTCAATGTTTGAATATGAACTCCTTTTTCTAAGATGCGAGGGTTTAAAAGTCATAATTTTTATACGGTATACGAGATAAGTCACTCTTGAGTATTCCATATTACTATTACGTACTAAAGAAAAAAAGAAAATACTTTTAATTTGTAGATAATTTTGTCTTCTAAAAGATTGCAGAACTACCATTTGCGCTAATATGGACTAAAACGTAAACATGGGAAGAAAACTAGAAAAGAAAACAATTTTCGACGACGGTAACATTTCATACATGATTCCACATGTTCTTTCCTACAGTTCGTGGAAAAACATTACAAGCCAAAATTTTAAGCAAATTTTGTGATCTACGATATTGCCGAACTACGGTTTGCGCTAAAATGCACTATAACGTAAATATAGAAGGAAAACTAGAAAAAAATAGTAATTTTAAACTAGCTCCCCGACCCATTCCATATCTTCGTCCCTAGGGGTCGTAGAAAAAATCTTGGAAACTAATAGTTTTAGCAAATTTTGTATTATACAATTTTGCAGAACCTGATTAGCATTAAAATGAACTTTAACGACAGGATACACAAATAACAGAAGTGTCAGATTTTCCAAGATGGCGGAGAAAGATATAGACCAGCGCCTCTATTCTAGACGTCAAAATCCAAATCGTATTTGACCTGTTATGGTATTGTTTTTAACTCGGCCGCTATTACTGTCAAGAAAATAAGAGCTATCAAAACGTTGACAATACGATAACAGGTCAAAAACGATATTGTTTTTACCATGTTGAATAGAGGCCCAGCAGGCCTTTTTTACCTAACGCACTCGAAATCGCAATCGACTTCAAAGTAGAAAAATTGTTTTCATTTTGTATGTCGACTCCCCTTCGGGTTGTCAATATGGAAACTATTGCGATTGCAAGTGCGTTAGGCAAAAAACAAAATAATTAAAAAATTAAAAAACACGACTGCCGTTAAAAATATTGAGCTAAAAAGTAAAAAATAAGTTTTATTTTTCGAATAGGACGGATTTTTGGTTAGTATATTTTTATAATGCAATCGGGGGACTTTTAATGACATCGTCTCAGTAGAAAACATTCCCTCGACTCACTTATTTTTTACTTTTTAGTTCAATATTTTTTACGGCAGTCGTGTTTTTTAAGATTTTAATTATTTAGTTTTATTTTAAGCGTTTTTAGTGTCTTGAACTTGTCTATTATTTATCACGTTTTACAGGTGAACCCGTTTATTAATGCTACTATATATGTATACACCGTGCCCGGGACGTACCCGAAGGATTTTAACCATCGATTCTAGACCCTATTTGGAGTATATAATATGGTATAACATGTAGTCCAATATCGCATAATTTCCGAGATTTTTATTATTTAAAAAACAATTCCATACAAGGGACACCGGGGGCTCGCGATTCATACAGCACGCAAACATGGCACGCGTATGGATGTCGACCCCCCGCTCCCGAGCGCCTCACAGCTTGCGCTGACTTCAACATCTATCCCTCAATGCACTCCCACACCACTCGCCGAAAGAAGCCTGGGAGCGTTTGCTCACATTCTCTTATTCAATTCTTCATGCGGACAAAAGTAATAAAGACTCTCTCACAAATCAAATTAAAAACAACACCTTATCTTCCGACAGACCTTTCGCTTCACAAATGCGTCAAAATTTTAAAAATAGTAAAAGTTATTTTCTATGTTCCAAAGTGAAACAAATAGAAAATAAACTTTCAGAAGGGAATGTTAGCGGTGCTGCCCGACTCCTGTTTTCAAATGACGACTTGGCCACACACTCCGCTGAGACTTTTGCTGCTCTCAGAGAGAAACACCCAATTCCCCCCGCCTCCTCCCTGCTCCCTGACCCTCCCGTGTCAGATGACATTGTATTATCTGTAAATGAAGATGCCGTCCAGCAGGCTATCTTGTCATTCCCTAATGGTTCAGCCGGCGGCTTAGACGGATTTTCACCACAGCATCTCAAAGATTTAACCACCTCGTCTTCAGGGGATGCGGGACAGGCTTTGATACAGAACATCACTGCTCTGATTTAATCTTATGTTGTCAGGTCACGTGAATATCGAGATTGGCCCGCTCCTCTATGGCGCCAATCTTGTGGCTTTAGCTAAGAAGGATGGTGGTATCCGCCCTATTGCCGTTGGTTGCACCTTCAGGCGTTTGGCATCGAAACTTTGCTGCCGAAAATTTCGTAATAGACTGTCAAACATTTTCAAACCCCGGCAGCTGGGTTTCGGAATCAAGGGAGGTTGTGAGGCAGCTGTCCACGCTGCGCGCTCTTTTCTGAGTCGTCCGGACTATGAGGTATTTCTAAAAATTTACGTCAAAAATGCTTTTAATTCGTTCGATCGTGGTGCCCTTCTAGCTGCTGTCAAAAAAGAAGTTCCAGAATTATACAGCTATTTGTGGCAATGCTATGGAGCACCATCAAAATTACTTTTCGGTGACAAAATCATATCTTCATGCATGGGTTGCCAACAAGGAGGCCCGCTCGGGCCTGTCATTTTTAGCTTAGTCATTCATCCAATTATTTCAGATCTAAATTCTAAATTTAATCTGTGGTACCTTGATGACGGTTCCCTTGGCGGGGACGCGTCAACTGTACTACAAGATCTGGAAACGATCATCACTAAATTCTCTAATATTGGCCTTTCATTAAACTTTACTAAGTGCGAAATTTATATACCTCATCACATTTCTATAGAAAAAAAATTTGATATCGTCACTAATTTTAATGCAGCTTCACCCAACATTTCGGTCCATTCAAATTCATCTTTAACACTTTTAGGTTCACCGATTTTTGACGAAGCAATCAATCCCATTATAAATTGTAAAATAAATCTGTTTAAAAATACTTCTAACCTTTTGTACGAAATAAACCCCCACATGGCCCTTTTTATTATTCGATTTTGTCTTTTCACTCCAAAGTTCATGTATTTGCTACGGAGTTGTCAAATTTGGAAATTTCCTGACATTTTAGCTTCTATAGATATTACCCTTCAATCAACTCTGTCAAAATTATTAAACATTAATTTTAGTTTAAGGCCTTGGACTCAAGCGGTTCTCCCAATTCGTTTCGGTGGACTTGGTATTCGATGCTCTTCTAGCGTGGCACTACCGGCTTTCCTGTCCTCCGCCTATGGTTCGTTGCCTCTCGTCAGTATTATCTTTAATCACCCACAGATACTTGACGTTGAGATTGCGAACTTGGTGGAGGCTAGGGATGCTTGGTGTGAGTCGTGTCCGGGAGTGGATATGCCAGTCAAGAGGCATATCCAAAAGCAAAGGGATACACCTCGCCTCATATCAATTCATGCATCTCTCATAGAAAATAGTCCGGACGATGCAGATCGCGCCCGTCTCCTCGCTGTCTCAGCAGGCGAATCAGGTCACTGGCTCCACGCTCTTCCTTCCCGCAATATAGGCACAGTCTTGGACCCAAGCAGCTTGCGCATAGCAATAAACTTGCGGCTGGGGGCTAGACTCTGTGAACCCCATACTTGCGCGTGCGGGAAGGAAGTGAGTGAGCTGGGACGACATGGCCTTTCATGCTTCAGAAGTGCCGGCCGTTTGTACCGTCACGGCACAATTAATGATCTGATCCGTCGTTCGCTTGCCACTGCCTCTGTACCAGCTGTCCTGGAACCAGCAGGATTGCATAGAGACGATGGCAAGCGACCAGACGGAGCTACATTGGTGCCGTGGAAACTAGGTAGGGCACTGGTGTGGGACGCGACGTGCGTTGACACATTCGCCCTTTCCCACGTCCAGTCAACCCGTAATCGGGCCGGTGCAGCAGCTGATCAGGCCCAAACACTCAAGCGCCGCAAATATTCGTCATTATTAAATAATTACGAATTTGTGGCGCTTGCAGTGGAAACCATGGGACATTGGTCAGCTGATATGAAAAGCTTTATTAAGGCCCTGTCCTCTCGGCTCATAGAATCCTAGATCCTAGAGCTGGTGCTTACCTCTCCCAAAGGATTGGGCTAGCTACCCAGAGAGGTAATGCAGCCAGTGTCATGGGGACCATGCCGCGAGCGGACCTGCTAGAGGGGGTGTTCTTTTTATAGTGGTGATTATTATTTATATCTTTAATATTTGAGTAGCTTAGTTTAATTTTAATTTAAATACGTTTAGTTTTAATTTTTAATGTTGAACTCTGTACTTAGTTATAGTTATATACTGAAAATAAAGTCTTGAAAAAAAAAATCCATAGTTAATTTGATTTCAATTTATTTAATTATTTACTAAAAAAACGAACAAAAGATATAGATCTCGTGTCAATAATAGAGACACGTATATTAATAGTTTATCGCTGGCTGTACTCGCTTCCCGCTCATCGTTGGCGGTGGTACCAGTGCCTAAGCCTGCTTGCTGGGGGGACGAAAAATTTGGGTTACCATGACTATATTGTCCTTTACAACATATTTAAAAACAATGACAATCGGAACTTTTTTAGGTACCGGAACAACGATTTACTAAATGTACGACGATTTTTTTTTTGTATGGGCTTCATCTTTTCCACTATAGCATACTTCCGGTTCAAATTTCGGAATAGCGACATTCAGATCCGTATTCTGCAGGGTCAAAACCCTCTGATAACGTTGTCACCATTTACGAGAGACGCCTAGAGACGCATTTCCCTAACCTCTACAGTTTGATTACTTTGGGATACACTACAAAAACTGCTCGGTTTTTCATTTTGCACTTTAGCCAAACTCAAAATCCAGCTTTAGCGGAAAACACAATATTTATAAAAAACCTACAGTTCGATTACAAATTTGGGATACACCTAAGAAACTGCCCACTTTTTCATTTTTATTTGAAAGAATAGCCTTTTATTATGATCTAATTTAAAGCATATATGACAAGTGTTATTATTCCTTTAAAAAAATTGTAAATGAAAGTAACCTGGCCATCTAACTACAAAAAAAAAATGATTTAAAAAACGCGTAAAATAACTTTCCTTTTAAATGTAGGTAATAGGTTAGCCAAACAGAAGTCGTGGCCTCCATCATCTATCAGTTCTACTTCACCAATTAATGATACTTTCTGCATGCAATTGCTGGACTTGTTAGGTACTAAAAATCAGGGCCCGGAATTTTCGCGGAAAAACAAAAGACTGTCGAAATCTAGCTAGTGTTAGAGACACTTTTTTATCTATGTCGAGTAAAAATGATGCCGATATATTTCCATTATTTTAAAATCATTCTCGACATTAGTTTTATATGTGTTATTCTTAGAGGATTTAGAACAGGAGGCGCCTTACGCAGGCTTTCCCCTCTGCCGAGATATAAGATCAAATGATCTTGTGAGTGTATAAAAACAGCCGTTTTTATTCGATACTCACTTTGGTTATCCGAAATCGTTTTGGAAGAGTCACGACCTCCAGAAAAATGCCTTGTTGTGCCATGTTTCATTGCAAAAACAAATCAAATACATCAAGTTTGCAGAAAGATGGAATTACATTTCACATTTAAGTACTTTTCACTGTTGATTTTGATTGTAATTAAGCATTTTGTGTATATTTACGTCGCACGTAACAAGCACCAATTCTCTAATCGATTTTAAAACGTTCAGCGTAAATATTCGTTTTAGAATTAATGCGTGCTCCTCACGAGACTCGAAACAACTTCTTGCTATATTGAACCTTATTGAACCTTAAAAATAAAAAAACATGGATTCAATAATCAATCGCTTGATTTAAATATGTCTGTTTGCGTACAGTATCTTGTCTGTGTTTGTTGACCACGTCTAATAGTCCGGGCGAACGCTGCAAATTTACTTACCCCATCGAGTTGTAGGAAAATACCGCCTTCCACGAAAACCACACCTACAAATTTTACGTAAAAAAATTGATCTTCCTTGACTCATCTTCTGATCTTCGTGGGAGGGGGGGGGGGGGGGGGGGGGTAATTCGCAGTGAAAAGATATATGGTTCGCTGATTCTTTTCGTGGAAGGTGGTATTTTCCTATAAATCGATGGGGTGAGCAAATTTACAGCGATGCCTTGAACTAATGCGTACTTTTAACGAGACTCGAACTATAGAGTCGCAATACATTTAAAACTAGTTTATATCGATAAAATAAAAAAGGTTAAGAATGCTTGTAGCATAAAGTATTGAAATAAATAAATAACTAAAATTAACAATTGCAATAGAAAATTAAGTTATTCGCTTAGGTTCGGAAATATTATGTTCATTAATTATGTATGTTATTAACACGCTTTTTAACCGACTTCAAAAAAAGGAGGCGGTTATCAAATCGTCCGGATCTGTTTTTTTTATGTAGGTATATTCAGCGATCACTTTTATCCCTGTCCGTTGATTTTAATGATTCTGTCTTTGATAGAAAGATCATACTTATATTTGGTCCCACAGAAAAGTTAGCGTGACCAGATGATGGGATCCTTGAGGAATTGAGGGAACTCTTCACAAATTATAGGCACACATACCGCAATTTTGGTATTTTCCGTAAGAACTGAATATGCCTGTCTTGGAGCGCAGGGTGATGTTTTGCACTCGGTCCGGTTTAAATTTTCCGGGATTTAAAGTAGATATTTGTAGGATTTGTATGATACTCGTATTAGTAGGATTAGTGGATAATAGCTTCTGAACGAGTCTTCGTCCGCTTAGATTTCGATTATAGTTATTCCCTCGGGAAATTTCAAAATTTCTGGGATGAAAAGTAGCCATGTGTTAATCCAGGGTATAAGCTATCTCCATTCCAATTTTCATACAAATCCGTCCAGCCGTTGCAGCGTGAAGAAGTAACAAACACACACACAAACTTTCGCATTTATATTATAAGTAAGATAGGAAGTAGGATACAAACCTCACGTAAAAAACTATTGAATCCTGTATTTTATTTAAATATATACAATATATTATACACTATACAATTATGATTAGAAATATCACGTAAAATGATTTATTAATTATTTTATTTAGAGGACCGTATTTTTTTCTTCTATTACGCAAACATCGATATATCAATAAAAAAATATTTCTAACACTAGCTGGATTGCGACAATCTTTTGTTTTGCCGCGGAAATCCCGGGCTCTGCTAAAACTACAAAAATCGCCTATAGTTATGCCTATATTTTTTGAGGAGTTCCCTCAATTCCTCGTAGATTCCCTCATCAGATATTGATTTGTGTGATGAGGGGACCACCACGGGAGTATACCCTATAAACGAAAAAGAATTTTCAAAAACACATTTTTTATTATTTGAGAGTATTTTGAGCATTCGTCCATTGTCTAGGTAGACCATAAGAATAAATAATAACTACACGTAGAAGCGAATCTCCTTGGACCAGGCCCCAAATGCCGCGCTTTAAATACCTACGTCCCCCTTCACCCCGCTACGCCCCTCTGTCTTCCGCGCCCAAAGTTAGAGCTGTCACTTGCGAAATATTTTAATCGGTTTATGGATGTGGTATACAATTTTATTGACGAAATGTTATTAATGTTTTACTTCAACATGGAAGCATTGTTGCAAAATGAGTTTTTTTTTACATTTACGTTAAATTAGGTAATAATTATTTTTGATGATATTAAGATTATCTCCAGAAAATTATACATGGCTTATGTAGCTCATCTATAAAACCTGTCAGAGATGGGGTCCAATTTCTGTATTTCTCATTCTGCTCAATTTACCAGATTCCGTTTTGAACGGAATCGTTTATGACCAAATTATTAATTTCACATTTTCCGAATTTTCCACATTCTACATTTTCACAATTATTGATTTTACCAAATACATATTTGACACATTATTATTTTTTCAAATTCGATCTTTGTCATAATCTGAATTTTTCGCTTTATTAAATTTCCATAATATTATTTTATACATTATGCGTGTTACTACATTATACGTATTTTGTATAGTAAAGAAGTAATGGCAGTACCATCACGATCAAAACACTTAATATTTTTTTAAACTTTCACAACTCTGCTTAGTACGGCAGTTTCAGGTGTTTATTCAGGGACTAGTTTAGTTAGGTTCATATCTTTAGGTTTTTGATAGGAACCAACTTCTCCGTCGGCCATCTTATATTTTACGGCGGCCATTTTGAAATATAGGTATCCATTTTTCGGTTTTTTGCTTATAACTCGGAAACTATGCGTCCTAGAGACATGGCCACTAAAAACTGATGAAAGCTAATTGAATTTGCTACAAGTTTTATTCAGTCATGTTTTTCGATATCTTGTACAGTTTTTGAGATATCCGCTCCTAAAAGTGTGTAACTTTTGAAAAGCAGCATTTCCCTCTATACCTCTACGTTGCCTGGACTAAAAGCCAAAATAAAAAAAAAGGTGAAAGATAGGGCTGGTTGCTATCAAATTAATATCGAAAGCTGGGTACTTAATTAGCCCCTGGAGAAAATTTGGTGCTTTTGTCCAGTTTGTCCAGATAAACGGCATTTTGTTCTAGCAATCGGTCGGACTAGCTCTTTCTCTTTTTGTTTTACTTACTTATTGCTATTTGTTTAATTAAGTACAAACTCTTCGCAAAGAGCAATAAATCCGTAACCTACAGATGATAAAATGAATGTCAAGTGAATGTCATAATCAATATTGTTCGAGTGCGGTATTACATTTTGTGTATTTTAAATATATGAATTATGGCTTCTACGAGTTCAGGGGAAGTGGAGTTTAGTTTTGTGGAAGTCGGGAATAAGGGTAAAAAGAAACTTTTGCGGGCCGGTTACCAGTATTACGTGCATACCACAAATAAAAACGGCACACATGTATGGCGTTGTACCCGCAAGGACCTACGTTGTAATGCAACTGTGACTATGAATTCCGGAAATACTGCGATATTGCGAGAGAGTACTCATTCGTGCATACCTGACTTTCCTAAAAACAAAATAGCACTAGCCCTCGATTCCTTCAAGAAACGTTGCCGTACTGAGTGGGAGTCGATTCCTAAAATATACGAAGACAGTATGGCGGCATTGGACAACGATTCAGATTCGAGCAATAACACGGAAGTGCCACAGTTTTCGTCTATAAAAGAGTCGTTGTACGCACCACGCAAAGAAGTTTACAAAGTAAAAAAAAGTGCATTCAAATCAACGGAAGAAGTAGAAATTCCTGAAATTCTAAAAGTAGATTTCCTACTATACGAAGGACAGGGAGAAAACAATTTTTTTATATTTAGAAGTCCCACTTGCTTATAGATGGCAAAGAAATCAGAACTATTTCTCGCCGATGGGACTTTTCGCAGCGTTCCTAAACCATTCGCCCAACTCTTTACGATTCACGTTGACGTCGGAAGCACTAGCGAAGTTACTGCTATAGTACCCATCATTTTTTGCTTGCTACCGAATAAAAAAGAATGTACTTACGAGGAAGTATTTCGCATTTAAAGACTACAATTTAACGTAAAAATATCTTTGTTCAAAAGCGATTGGGAAACTGCAATTATCAACGCCGTTAAGACTGTTTATCTTCACACGTAAATATGTATATGTACGTGTGAAGGGGTGTTTCTATCATTTTACCAAGGCGATATGGAAAAATGCTGAGAAGTTAGGTATGCTGGAAGATAAACAACACAGGCGAATTGTAAGACTTACATCAAATTTAGCCCTTTTGCCAGTCGATTATATACCCGAAGCCTGGCTTTATATTTTAAACGAAGGGACAAACGACAACGCAACGGAAAAATTTGTAGAATATTTCAACAAAAATTGGATGACCAAGATTTGCAGAAGTATGTGGTCTTGTGCTAATGAGCGACATAGAACAACAAATGCCCTGGAAGGTTGGCACTTTCGTGTAAACAAAAAGGTTGGCAAGAGCAACCTTTTCTACTACATAAATTTTTTGAAGTCTGAAGCAAAATTTTATGCAAAGAAAGTAAAAAATGAGCAAATTTTTGCTGACTCCAAAAAAAGGCGATCAAAATATATAAAAAAAGACGCGAAAGTACAAAAAATTATCGAAGACTTATTGAAGGGACTGACATCAGCTGAAGAATGCTTGCAAAAATTATGTTGGTTCAAGTAATCGTCTATTGGACGAACAAAATATAAGAAATGTTAATGTAATTTATGTTATGTAATTGTGCAATAATTACTGCCTTACTTATTTTATTTATGAAAAAACATACCCACTTTTATTTTTCTCTGTACTTATTTGATAAATGTTAAGTTGGTATAATTTTCAACAATAAACTACCATAGATCCTCTTACCTTGTGAACGCTCAGGGAGTACCACAAGGTAGCGTACTGGGGCCACTACTATTTCTATTATATATTAATGATTTGCCCGATATAATGACTCATAAATGTACTCTTTTCGCAGACGACTTATCAATTTTAGTGACATGTAATGATATAAATAGTTATAACGATGACATAAATAATACAATTAAATTAGTTATAGAATGGCTTCAATTTAATAATTTGTATATTAATCTTGAGAAAACACAATTTGTACAGTTTCGTAACGTAAGGACTAGAAACTTGACTCTAGATGTACGTTTCAATAACACACAAATCAAAGAAGCTAAAGTTGTAAAATTTTTAGGATTAACTTTGGACATGAATTGTAATTGGAAAAATCATATTGACGTAGTGTGTAATAAAATTATGACCTTTGTATATGTGTTAAGACGACTTCGTAATATCTCCGACTTAGATACAATTTTAATGGCATATCACGGATATATTGCGTCGATACTAAGATATGGCCTACTTTTATGGGGTAATTCTACTGAAGCCGACAGGGCATTCATTGCACAAAAGAAATGCTTAAGGGCAATTTATGGCATTACTTCCCAAGAGTCATGTAAACCAATTTTTGAAAATCATGCAATTTTAACGTTACCGTGTATGTATATTTTTGAGGCAGCTTTATTTGTTAAAAAACATCCTGAGCTGTTCAATAAAGCTATAGACGTATACCCAAGGTGCACAAGAAATCCGAACAGACTTGTATTAGACTTTGCCCCAAAAAGTGCTCTCTTCATGAAAAATAGTTATAACATGTGCATAAGAATTTTTAATGCAATTCCAGACAACTTTAAGCCTTTGCCTTTAAACTTATACAAAAGACAACTTTTTCGATGGCTCAAAGAGCGGATGTTTTATTCGACAAATGCCCTCTTTGACATGAACTCAACGTAATGTACTTATATAATAATTATTATGTGGCCTAAAATGTTGGTATCTGTGGGCGTAATCTAACAATACATATTATAGTTTTAAGATTATTTTGCATGCTAGTATATAGCTAAATATGTCTTTGCACCGAAATTGTTTCAAACTTTACCAGCTTTTGTACCATATTTATGCAAATAAAGGAACTTTGACTTTGACTTTATAATCTATAATTGTGAAAATTTTGAATGTGGAAAATTCGGAAAATGTGAAATTAATAATTTGGTCATAAACGATTCCGTTCAAAACGGAATCTGGTAAATTGAGCAGAATGAGAAATACAGAAATTGGACACTATCTCTGAAAGGAAATTTAATAATGCGATAAATTCAGAAAATTACAAAAGCCGAATATGAAAAAATAATAATGTGTAAAATATCAGAAATTGGGCTGTTTAGAATTAGAAGTAAAACACTGTCATCCTATAAAACATGGAAACGAGTCTATAATAAACCTATAAAATAATAATTAAGCTCAATAACTTTTATAGTCTGGGATCCGGAGTTAGTTTTTCGGCTCCTTACCGGATTATTAATTTATAAATTGAAAAAGCTTTATTACAAAATACTATTATCTATTATTATCTACTAATTGTTTTAAAGCACCCCGCATCGCGTGCTTACACAGTACAAACACAACTCATTTTTAGCTCTTCCTCCGACTCCGACTTCGGCTCCGGTTGCGGTTCCGACTCCAACAAACCAAATTTAAAATCTCAAATTCAAAGTACTTGCCTGCGTCCGCGCCGGCGCCGCGCGCCTTGTGCATCTGCTGCGCCGCCCACTCCTCGCCCTCGCTGTCCAGCTCCGCGTCCGCCGGCTCCGCCGCCGTGCCGCCTGCGCACACAACCTCTACAACTACTTGTTCACTCATCACGTAACAATCAACACAAGACAGATTAAAGGGTCGTCACGACTTAAATTGTGGCTTAACGCCTAGAATTCGGATAATCGGAGGTAATTAATCTAGTTCCTTAGTGGCCAGTATAATGAGCGCTGTCTATCAAACCTCGAAGGCCTGAGTCAAGCGTTAAGAGCTCAAATAATGAGCGGTCTAGGCAGAAAGTATTACTGTGTGTGTATTTATTTAAGAACGTTATTACGGGCATAATATTACTTCCAAATTTGATATCTGGGGATCTGTGTGGTCCCCGACGACGAATCCGTTGACGGACTGAGAAAAAGTAGCCTCCATCTTGAACTTTTTAGTTGTTAGACCGATTGCTTCCAAATTTGATATCTGGGGATCTGTGTGGTCCCCGACGACGAATCCGTTGACGGAATTAGAAAAAGTAGCCGCCATCTTGAACTTTTTAGTTGTTCGACCGATTACTTCCAAATTTGATATCTTTAAATAACAAGTTTTTAGAGATGTTTGTAATTCTGTAGCTCTGCCTACCCCACTCTGGGAACGAAGGCGTGAGATTATGTATGTATGTATGTATAATTTATAGGTATTTTACAAACAAAAATGCGAAAAAGTCCGAATTTATTTTTTCTTTTTTTCTCTATTTCACAAAGTTTTATACAATATTTTTTACTTCTAAACCACCACCAATACCACCCTGTATAACTATCAAATATGGCATAGATTTATCTTATTTGTTAAAAGCTTTTAAGACTTTTTGCTTCAAACCTTATAGACTTAAACCTTTAACGCATAGGAGGCTTTAAAGCTCGAGGCTTAAAGACTCGAGGTTTCAGTGATGGTACACAGAAACACGAACTTATTAACTTGAGGCTTATATGGTCGAGGCTTTAAGGTTCGAGGCTTCTAGACTCAGCAGTCGCGACTCGAGTCTTGTAGTTTACGCCTCAAAGCTTATATTCACAAAACTACTAGGAAGTCACAACAAATCTGGAAACGATATTGAAAACTTACGAGAAATATCTGAACATCTTACCCAACCTGAACATCATACCAATTACAAGGAGTTTTATAAATTTGCTACCTTGACGCCGAGTGAAGTTAAACGTTCATTTAATATACATAAATGGCTTTATAGTGGTAAACGAAACAGTCTACTCCCAGAAATTGTTGAGAAATTAATGATTATCTACACTTATTACTATTACAAACCAAATAAAATGTTATGTGCTGCTGTGCGTACTGACGTGGACTTCGAAGAAGAAATTACATCTGTCTCTGTATAACTTTATACAAACTTCAAGTAAAAAGTGTAAAAAGTAAAGTTGTTATTACATACATACCTACACGCCTACATACATACCTGCACGCCTGTAATCCCAGAGTTGGGTAGGCAGAGCTACAGAATTAAAAACTTAACTTTAAAAACTTGATAATAATTCAGTAACCACATTTTGCACAAATAGGCTAAAAGCGTATTATTATAATTAAGCGTATAATATTAAGCGTATTAGTGACAGGTTGACTGCCCATCGCCTGACAGTAGGTAGTAGTTATTATCGTAATAATACATTATTATCTTCTTAAGAAAAAGGTTAACGATACCTGCTTCTTTGTTTACCGAATTCCTAATGCTAAAAAAAACGAAATATAGTGCGCGGTATAAATACCTGTATGTGTACAAAATTTTAGTTTTCTTAATTTTGATAGTTTCTGATAAAAAGTGTGTGACATACAGACACCCAGACAAAAGGATATGGCGAAACTATAAGGGCTCGTCCAGAAATCATGTGACCGTTTATGGGGCGGGGTCAGAAAAATATCACAAATGATCACGATGGAGAGGGGGGGGCCGAGAAGACATCACGTGTAAAGTTTTTACACAGCAGGTAAGTCGAAAAGTAACGAAATTACTCAATAATTTTTATATATCAAAATAATCCGGTCTGAGGGTGTTTATCCAAATAATAATTAATTATTCATTGTACAAACTTCAAAACATTAATAATGACACCTTGTGAAAACCCGTGGACCGAGGACATGATGTAGCGTGACATTGCTTAAATTAAAAGCATTTAAATTAACCGACTTCAAAAAAAAGGAGGAGGTTATTCGTTCCACTGTATGTTTTTTTTTAATTTATGTTCATCAATTGAATACTGATTTTAAAAATGCTTTTTTGGTTTGATATAGTATACTTCCGAGGTGGTCCCATTGTCACCAAATCTTTATCTTATGAGGGGTTCAGTGAGGAATTGAGGGAACTTCTCAAATATTGTAGGCAAACATATAGCGATTTTAGTATTTTTAGTAACAAGTCCAGCATTTGCATTTAGAAAGTATCCTTTGGTGAAGTGGAACTGATGATGAAGACCACAGATGGCCATCGGAACTCCTCAACGGTACCGATTTCAAGGGTGGCGATAAGATATCTCGATTAAGATAGTAGAGAGGCTACAACGAAGAATATTTACTTGTTGAAATATGACTATAACTTTCCCGCGGCGTTGCTTGCGGCGCGCCTGAAATAACTTAAATTTTCATATCAACTAAGAAGTGAGACTACTTAATAGCGTATTATGATCACTAAAAAGTATAAAATAAAATAAATGTTTTAAAAAACAAAAAACCGCCTTCAAAATCGCAAAAAATTACTTCTATTAAAATTGTAGGAATACCTAATACGAGGGCTGCCTTTTAAGTTCTGTCGTTTGCAAAACTCCCGTGATTATAAAAAAAAAACTAGTATCATCTTAAAATATTTGAATTTAGAATTCAAAAACAAAAGAATGTCTCGAGATCGGCCGATTCGTTTTAGTACAGCGTCGGTTCAAAGTTGACAAGTCGGTTGTGAAAATGGAAATTTCGAAGGAAAATGTACGTGCGATAATATTTTACAACTTTAAAAGGGGTTTAACGCGTCTTCAGTGCTTTGAAGAGCTGACTACAGTTTTTAAAAATGAAGCACCATGCATCCGGACTGTGGAACGTTGGTATTTGGAATTTCAACGTGGTTGCTCTAGTCTTAGTGATAGGCATCATGAAGGCCGACCAAAAACAGCTGTAACCCAGGAAAACATTGATGCTATACGGCAACTGATCGTCGAAGATCGCCATGCGACATACCGCGAGATAGAAGCTTCATTAAGCATTTCAGGGTCCAGTGTTCAAAATATACTGCATGATCACTTATACTAATTATAATAACAATACTTTCTTCCATTGACAAGTTAGTTGAGCGTTACATAGGTGATGAAATCGGTAAATTCTTACAACAAAATAATATAATGAACTGTAAACAATTCGGGTTCCAACGAAATAAGAGTACCGAGCAGCTACTGTGTCAATTCTCTAACGAAATAAACGGGTTTCTGAACGAACAAAAGCATGTTTTGGTGATATTTATTGACTTTAGTAAGGCATTTGACACCCTTGACTATAACACCTTATATAAGAAGTTAGAACAAAATGGTATACAGGGCCCTCTCTTGAAGTGGTTCGCAAGTTATCATAGCAATAGGTTTACCGCAGTTAGACTTGGTAACTCGCACAGTAACATGATAGCAACAACAAAAGGTACAGCACAAGGTTCAATAATCGGGCCAACCGAATATCTTTTATATGCCAACGATATGTGCAACTCAGTCGGTCAGCACTGTGTATATCAGTTTGCGGACGACACCTGTGTTATGGTTGCTGACAGGGACCTCGTGAGCGCCGAGCGTAGGCTGCAGGCTAAGTTCAACACCCTCTGTAAGTGGTCACACGATGTCGGCCTAGTCTTGAACTCAGATAAAACCAAAGCTATGCACATACACTCGTCGCACATCAGGTCACTGCACACGCCGGTCATCCGCGCACATAACCACGGTTGCCTCCATGCGGGATACAGCGACTGTCGTAATTGTGGTTCCCTCGACTTTGTAAGGGAGCATGTTTACATCGGTTTAGTGATTGACTCTAGATTCAATTGGAAACCCCACATCGACCACGTATGCAAAAAGCTAAGATCAATACTCAGTAGATTAGTTATTCTAAAATACAAGTTACCATATTCCACATTAAGAATACTTTATTTAGCGCTGGCGGATGCCGTAATACGTTACGGGATAAGCAGCTATGGTAGATCATATAAGTCACATTTAAACAGCATTTACCATTTGCAATTAAAGTTATTAAAGACAATTGTGCCTAGGAAAGTGAGAGATCACAACACGAGCGACTACTCTCAGCTGTTTCAGTATTGCAATGTGATGCCCGTGCAAAGCATAATTAAACTGTCCGTACTTAAAGAAGAATTTAACAACATTTCAAAATTACATGGAAGACGGCGCTGTAGTAAATTAAGAAACTTAACCAAGACGGGCAAGTTTGTGCTACCTTCATATAAAAACGTGTATGGTATGAGAACATACCACTATATCTTACCCAAAGTAATGAATGAACTCCCAAAAAACATACAAGATTTATATCTCTCCAACCCTAAATCAATAAGTCGTGTAAAAAAGTTCTTTATATCATGTATTAACTTGGATTACATTTTTTGATTGTCATAGTTGTAAATAATTGGAATTGAGTTATTAAGAAATAATATAAGACCCGGTTTTGTAAAGACCCGCTGGTACACAATAACAACAACAACAACAACATGTCAGCCCAAATGGCATTATTTGACACTTGATCAAAACTTGACCTAGCGGTTCTTTATAGAACCTACATTCAATAGTAGCTCTTTACTCCGAACTCACTGACTACTCATAAGCCTCTGAGACTTTTGTAGTCTTTCAAATTATAAACTCTGCGATAAATGTTTTATTTGGATCTTTAGTAAAAAAATAAAAATAAAAAAAACTTAGTTGTAAAAAAATTGATCTCACGCTGGATACCACATTTACTTAGTGAAGACCAAAAAACGGCTCGCGTTAGATGGTGCCGCAAAACTCTGCGGCAATTCAACCGAGGAGACTCTAAACACGTTTATGACATTATCAGTGGTGACGAAACTTGGATATATTGTAGCGAAAAGTGGCCACGTTGCGACCATCGTGCTCGAAGATCGTAAAACAGTTAATGCTGACTGGTACGAGTATACCACTGTTTGTTTACCACAAGGTATCGGCGAGTTCCGAAAAAGCGGTTGAGGCATACAGAACGGCCATTTTGGAGACCCCGACTTCGGAATGGAATAAGTGTTTCGAAAACTGGTTCGATCGAATGAAAAAGTGTATTACATATCACGGTGATTACTTTGAAAAACAATAAATACCATTTAACACTTAAATTGTCTTTAGTTTTTTCAAACGACAGAACTTAAAAGGCACCCCTCGTAGGTTACTCCAACTGAAGTCGGCGACCACAATATTTTCAACAAAAAGCCGACATCACTTGGACTAACCTATTAGGTGCCTACAATTTTAAAAGAAGTTATTTTTTGCGTTTGCGAAACCGGTTTTTTGTTTTGTTAAACATTTTTTTTATGTTATTGCTGTTTTTTTAATTCCTAACTTAATTCATACTTAGTCCTAAAACTACACGTGATCTTGAATGCGGGGGTAGCGTTTTAATCACCAAATATCACCAAGAAGAAGGGGGGGGGGGTCAAAATTTGGTCCCTTGTATCTCAGGAACCAATAAAGTCTACTTAGTCGTGATAGTTTTTCTTTTCAATTCGTTATATGCGCTTTCATTGAAGATATTTTTCAGATTTTTAGTATTTGTATTTTTATTTTTGTATTTTTTTAGTATTTGTAGCCCACTTTATGTAGTAGACGAGAAAAAAAAATACATCACCACGTTATTTGTAGGCGAGGTACAATAAAAAAAATCAAGGTTTTATTTTACCACTTTGTTTACGTGACTAATATGCAGTGATCGGAATAGGTAGAGTATATTTACCTAAAGTTCGCAAAAGGACATAATATAGAGTGGTTACAACCGGGTGAAATATTAATTTACTTTTATTGAATTCCGGATTTCCGGTATTTTTCTGGTACTTGTAAATGTAGTCGCAAGGAAGTCTCCAGTTTACGACTCTGTTCTACGAAGTTTAGGTAAATATACTCCACATATTACATAATAAAATGAGATATAAGGAATGAGTTTTTACAGGCCCTTTTTATGACAAACTAACATAAAATATCCCATACCGTGAGTAAATATTACGTATATTTAGCATTAAAAATAGCGGAAATCCGGAATTCAATTAAAATTAATTAATATTTCGCCAGGTTGTAACCACTTTATATTATGTCCTTTTGCGAACTTTTGGTAAATATACTCTACCTGTTCCGATCATTGCTAATATGTATACTCATGGCAAATTGCAGCTTTCTAGTAGGTACTAAGAGTCTCTGAGCTAGGCCGCGGACAGACGGACATGGCGATACTATTTATAAGGGTTCCTAGTTTGACTACGGAACCCTAAAAAGGCCTCTCACGGAAAACGCTCGCCTTATGCTTATATTCTGGTAACGAAATACCCACCAGTGGTACAATACTTAAAATCTACTGCATGCATCTACCGTGCTGTTAAACCAGAGGTCCCCAAACTTTTTGTCTCGTAGACCACTTGGCAATTATTTCGGTTTTGGGTGGACCCCTGGTGGAAATCTTTGGGGTCTTTTGCACGGATAAAATGGAAGGTCTAGTCGGGTAAAAATTGACACAGGCTACAATTAAAAGGGCATTGGGTAAATTTGTTTGAAGAATATTGTCATTTTTTTTTTCAGCGGCCACGGATGATTTTTACATACGAGGGCTGCTACTTATGTAATCGGAATAGAATAAAATAACAAACGTATATGACTAAATATGGTTTTATTGTTTTTCAAAGTATTCTCCCTTATGATCGATGCACTTTTGCATACGTTGAAACCAATTTTTAAAACTCTGACTGAGGTATCTCCAAAACGTGCTGTTTGAACGCGTCGACTGCATCTTCACGGGTCGAAAATCGTTGACCACGTAATTTATTCTTTACATTTGGGAATAAATAGAAATCATTGGGTGCCAAATCAGGGCTGTACGGCGGATGACCCGTTAATTCTATATTTTGACCTTCCAAAAATCGAGTCGTTTCGCGTGATGTATGACAGCTGGCATTGTCATGGTGAAGAACGATTCTACGTCGCTGGTTGTTTTTACGTATTTCTTCAAATACCTCCGGCAAACAAATGGTGGTGTACCATTCCGAATTAACCGTTTTACGATTCTCTAGTGGCACTGTAGCCACATGGCCATTAATACCGAAAAAGCAGGCGACCATTTGCTTCAAGGTGCTTTTTGCACGAGTTAATTTCGTAGGGTTCGGCTCATTTTGAAACACGCACACTGTTGATTGTTGTTTAGTTTCTGGATCATACGCATAGATCCAGGATTCGTCACCTGTGTAGATATTATAAACAGCTTTTGAGTCACCACGGATATATTTTTTTAACATTTTCTTGCACCATTCGACGCGAGCCTCTTTTTGATCCTTAGTTAAATTGTGAGGGATCCAACGGGAACAATTTTTTTTTACAGCTAAATGATCATGTAATATCTTATTAATGCTCGTCATACATATGCCCAGAGTCGCCTCTATCTCGCGATATGTAACATGACGGTCATGCATTATAAGTTTTCGCACAGCTTTAATATTTTGTGGTACAACGACCGATTTCGGGCGACCTTCCTTAACTTCGTCCGTGAGCATACTACGTCCACGATTGAACTCACTAAACCAGTGGTACACAGTGCTTTTCGATGGAGCTTCATCACCAAAAGTCGAAGTTAATTGATCTATGCACTGTTGTTGCGTTAAACCACGCCGAAAATCATAATAAATCATAGCACGAATATTTTCACGAGTGAGTTCCATTCTTGCAGCGAGATGACATTTTGATCCCGCCAAAAACAAAAGACTAGCGTACATAAGAAAAAAAATTATAGCGGCCAGTATTAAAAAAAAGTTCAAATTTTACCATGGAGGTCAGATATAACGTTTATAAATGTTGGAATCCCAGATTCCGGATACATAAGTAGCAGCCCTCGTAGTTGTTTAGAGGACCTCTAAATACACATAGATATATATAATTTATGGAGGTAAATAATATCGGAGCGGAGATTTTAAAGATTTTAGTATTCAGTTTTTAGTACAAAAGTACGCCCAAGTATGAATATTTAAATATCTCCGATGCACTTTAGAGTATTACATTACATCACAAAATATGTTTATTTTTAATAATTCTATCATAATTTACCACTTTTATGAATGGCCGCTCACCTTGAAAATATATGAATTTTACAAATGACAACACTTTTACCCAAACCCCTTTGGTACAGAAAATTATTTATATATTCATAAGAAAGTATTACGTAAGTAAGTATCTACTATCTGTGTATAAATATGGATTATTCCATTAATGGAAAGCCATAATTAAAATCAAGACCCCCATTTTTTATTTCCACTCACATGGACCCCTTGCAGGTCGTCGTGGACCCCTGGGGTCGATATAGACCACTTTGGGGATCATTGTGTTAAACAAATGCTTGCGTGTGTATTAGCTGACATAGCCCTTTCTTGTTCTGGCACTCATGCAACCTGGAAAGGAAATTTTCCATTACTGCCCGTCCATTACTGCATTATGGGGAATTCCTTGCATTTCGTCGCGAATATTTTCTTTTAATTCTTCAATGGAGCTTGGGTTGCTGACATAAACTTTACTTATGAGATATCCCTAAAGATAAAAATCCATTAGGGACAAATCTGGGCTTCGAGGTGGCCAGTTTATGATACCTCTTTTGGAAATCACTTTTTCTCCAAAAATTCCCGGACGGCCGCAATAGCGTCATTGGAGGTGTGACCAGTTGCACTATCTTGCTGAAACCAAGTGCGTTTGTTGTAGCCCTTAAAGTTTTTTAGTGCAGGCGCAAAAAAAACCGCAACATTTCGACATAACGCACTGTATTTACAGTTATCGGACGTTGTCGCCAATCTTCATAAAAATAAGGACCAATGATTCCAGTGGCAGATATTGCCGCGCATACAGTGACCTTGGGCGAGTGCAATGGCCTTTGATGCTTTAGTTGCGGGTTGGTGTCACTCCAATACCTGCAATTTTGCCTGTTAACGTGTCCATTAAGGTGCAAATGTGCTTCATCTGAGAAAAAAATGTTGTTGAAGTTCCGAAACCTCCCAAGCATTTCGTTGGAAAAAGCCAGTCTTTTATCAGAATCATCAGGCTTCAATTCCTGTATAATTTGAATTTTATACGGATGCAGGTGTATCATCATCTCATCATATCTGATCATCATGCAAAATTCTGTTTAAAGTCGATCCGACACCTATAAGACAGTAGACCCCTTCCGAGTTGAGAGACCAGGTTGACCTTGAACAGAGGCTCGAACACGCTCTACGTTTTCAGGGTCACGAGACGTCCTTGGCCCGCCGGATCGTGGCATATTTAGTGTCCCGTCCCCGTCATTTCGAACTTCTGAACCCATTTTTTTTATTATATGAACAGACGGGCAAAGTTATCATTGTGTATGTTGTAATGATAACAACATTTTCTCTTGGCCTCGGTTGCAGAATCGCGGTTTCGGTAATATTCGCGTACACAAAACGCACGTTGTTCTCCGGTGAATGACACCATCGTACTAAATCCCTCATGGCCGCTCTTTTATTTGACATACCCCGCACTCCCCTCCTCCCGCACAAAAAGACGTAGCAGCTAATTCAAATGTTAACTTACTTATGGTCCACCCTGTATTATACATAACCAGAGATCGGAATAGGTAGAGCTAATTTGCCTAAACTTGACGTCTTGAGATTGCCATCGTAAGATTGCAGTCTTGAGATTGCCATCGTAAGATTGCCATCGTTGGATTGCACAGTCTTGAGATTGTCATCGTAAGATTGCACAGTCTTAAGATTGCCATAGTAAGATTGCAGTCCTGAGATTGCCACCGTCAGATTGTAGTCTTGAGATTGCAATCGTAAGATTGCATTCTTGAGATTGCCATCGTAAGGTTGCAGTTTTGAGATTGCCATTGTAAGATTTCACAGTCTTGAGATTGCTATCGTAAAATTACAGTAATGAATGTACTTTTAATATTTACAGTGATGTATTATTTTATTTCATTGCATATGTTTGAGAAAAGCACTATATATATACCTCGCCGTGAAAAGGGGTTGCCAACCTCGTAACTATCCGTCTATATGAACTCGGCCGGTAACCCCCTACTTCCCGGCCTCTATACTTGAAATTCTAATTTAAGACCAAAAAAACTACGACAGATACGTCACTGTCATAAGTGTCAAAGTCAATTATGTCAGTGTCAATCGAACATTTCAGAGTTAGTCAACCTTTTTGCATTGATAATCAAATTGATGTAAATATTTGTAGATCATTCTAACATTTTCAATATCAAAAGTTATATTTAACAATAGGGAATATGCTTTCAATGTTTTTTCTACCCGATATTCAAAACATTAAAATATCCCTAAACAAATATTTTCTCATATAGTGTGTTAAGTCATTAAATGGCGGGTGTGTGTGTGTTCAATGGCGATATTTTTATCAGCTAAAACAAAATGACCAGCTAAATTCGGATGCCTTACACTTATGCTTGATTTAAACTTGACAGTTACCCATGGACCTCATGGTGTCATGGCTGGTAAAATGCCCGATGATTGTCAATATAAAGTTAGCTACACACTTTTGGCCTGTTATGTTGGTGAATAGCTAAACGTATATAATATTTAAATTGCATCTAACGTTGTTTACAACTATTGGTTTTTTTTTAACGTACCAATTGTTATTAATACCTGAAGTATTACAAGTGCAATAACAGTTTTGCTACCAAAAATCTTCTATGGTTAAATATTTAATAGGCCATCTTGTATTTGTGTAAGTAACTTGAATTAACTTGTTTTTTTAAATCGAAGGTTTAAAACCACCTACAAATAAATATTCTTAGTGCGGTCTTTTAAAAAGTGGAAATATACTAAGGCATTTTTTTTTTAGTGGCAACCCACTTTGGTCTATAATTACATTTTCGAGTATACAGTATAATGTACTATTATTAAAGTATATTTTTATTATTTTTTGTTTTATTTTATACTTACTTCGGTATCCGGTTTCACGTGATAGATATGTATGAAGTATAAATATGAGAGAGTAATATTCCCGGTAAAATTGGTAAAATACTCAGAAATATTGAGTATTTTACCAGTAACATTGGTAATATACTAACATACTGAACCCATCTTATCATTATTAGTTTAAAAGGGTCCATCTGGTGCTAAAGTAGTATAAACATGCATAAAAACATATGGTTATATATACGAAATTTGAATGTTACCGTATATTACCGCTTTTTGGTAATGTTTCTGGTAGCGTTACTGGTAAAATACCCCCTTCGAGTAAGTTACTGGTAACGGCACATCACTATTTGTAACACTCAATTTATGACCGTTTGATCTTTGAATTAAGAGTTAAGTGTCGATTATTGGTGCATGTCAGCTTAAAGTGTCGAACACTGGTGCCATTACCTTATACTTACCGAAAGTAGCACACCCCGACCGATACATTGCTTTATCGGTAGTTATTTTTACAACTTTTGTGATGCGGAATGACATTGGCTGTGTGACAACCGAACTAATCAAAATAAGACCTCATGCCGCAAGTGAGGCGTTACTTACCGATTCGTATTTTTTGCGCTGACCTGTTATCTAGTTGGCATTGTTGATCGAAGTTGCCAATAATGTCGTATACATATTTAGAAAATGACATACCCACCTAAGTAATTACAAAAAAAAAGGCAGTGAGTGAACGAGCGAAGCGAGCTAGCAAGATGGGTCAGGCAGAAGCGACTCAGATAGTCAATAGCCTTCTAACCTAACCTAGGTTAGAAAGTTACGCTACACTTCGCTCCCGCCTAGTCTAGGACCATTTTTGGAGAATTAGAATGCAAGCGGCAAATCATGTAACAGTTGGGGTGACAACGTTATCAGAGGGTTTTGACCCTGCAGAATACGGATCTGCCTATCGCCATTCCGAAATTTGAACCGGAAGTACGCTATACCGTAGAAGAAGCAGCCTTTACAAAAAAAAT
This sequence comes from Acleris literana, assembly GCA_946894065.1. Classification (NCBI taxonomy): domain Eukaryota; kingdom Metazoa; phylum Arthropoda; class Insecta; order Lepidoptera; family Tortricidae; genus Acleris; species Acleris literana. The sequence continues at coordinate 44,999,434 of OX335668.1, read as the reverse complement.
CGTGTTTCAGTACCCTAAAAAAGGTCCGATTGTTATGGTTTTTTGATATGTTGTAGCTCCAGCTCTATATCTTTCTCCGCCATCTTGGAAAAACTGCTAATCATAGTTCTGCAACATTGTATAATGTAAAATTTGCTAAAACTTTTGGGTTCAAAGACTTGTGGCACGACCCCTAGGGCCGAAGATATGGAATAGTCTATGGTGAGCTAGCGTTAAAAATTGCTACCTACTTTTTTCTAGTTTTCCTTCCATATTTACGTTTTTCTGCATTTTAGCCCAAACTGTACGTCGGCAATATTGTAGATCACAAAATTTGCTTTAACCTATGAAAATTAAAATGAAAACGAAAAAAAAAACGTTTATTTGTTTATTAAGATTTTTGACAATAGACAAGGTTGGAGCCTCCTATTAAGTAAGTAATTTTGCTAGTGTCAGGAGATTTCACCAGCAAGAAGTGGTTAATAAAACCATAATAAACTATTAACTAATAATACAAACAGTTACGAGGGGTGGCTGAAAAGTTATCTACCTAGCCTATACGTAGTTAAGAAAAAATACTGGCCACTATGAATTCACCTTTATTGACTGTTCCTTTTTCAAATTTTTGAACGTTCATTTGTTCGGTGCTTTTCATTTGTTTTTTGCACGTCGTTGCTTGGAACAAGTCTCTTGAGAAAGCAAATTTAATTAAAATTGAGCAGCATGCAGACAAAATTTCTTCTAAGGAACGTAATACGACATCGCAGATCAAACAGCGTATGCTACCTGTATTAGGTGATTCGTGCCCTTCGGATTTTACCATAAAGTTCTGGTGTAAACAATTTAAATCGCGTCGTGAGGGCCTAGAAGATGATGATCGTAGCGGACGACCAATTTCTGTTGTCACTGAAGAAAACGTGGCCAAAGTGAAAAAAGTTATTCTAGATGACCAACGGGTAAAACAGTGGGAGATAACTAGAGATGTGGGCATAAGTAAGGAACGGATAAACGAAATAATTCACGGTCATTTAAATATGTCTAAGGTAAGTGCACGCTGGTGCCCCAAAATGCTGACTCAGACAAAGACAGACGTGTCAGATGTTGTCAGGAGTTTTTAGATATGAGACGCGGGAAAGAGGAGGAAATTATTTCCAGGATTGTGACGTGTGATGAGACTTGGATTAGATAATACCCAGAAAGTAAACAGGAGTCCCTACAATAGAAAGTCAAAGACGAAAAGCCTCCTTGGAAGATCAAGGTTCGTCCTTCAGCTAGTAAACTCATGGCAAAAAGAAATTGGGATTCAGAAAGGATATTGCTCATTGATTATTTGCCAAAAACGACAATGAATGCCAATTATTACGCAAATTTACTTTTCCAGTTGAAGCACGCTATAGGAGAAAAACGGAGAGGCAAACTCAGCAACGGAATTTTGATTTTGCACGACAATGCACCTATGGATACGGCTCGCACAACACAGCTAAGCCATGACCAGATATGCCTTCGATGTCACGACATCCCCCTTACAGCCCAGATTAAACCCCCTGTGACTATTTCCTATTCAGTCTTCTGAAGAAAGATCTCAGGGGCTGTAGATTTTCTACCGATGATCAGAGGGCTCAGACAAGATGCACTACGCTAACTAACGTTTCTATTCGATTCGTTTTTAAACCAATCGCGTCACTGGGCACGTAAACTGAACTACATAGTATCGTCATGATGGTAAACCCCCAGGTAGGGTTACAGTGTATAGTCGGTTTGTGTCAGATTCTTACCGGCCGTAAGAATATTTTTAGCGTGTACAAAAAGGTAGCAGTCGTTAACTTTGGTTCTGAGAAAAAGTGTGGGTGTGGGCTATCGCTTACGTTGAGGCTTGTCGGTGGGTAGGTGCAGGCCGCGGACGTGCAGGCGGCCCTCGTCCTCGTCGTCGCCGGAGCCGTCGTCGCGCGCGAGCCGCCCGCCCTGCGCTTCCACGCTTGCCGGCGCCACCTCGCCATGCTCGCGTGCCTGCCGACATCGCGCATGATCAACAAAGCTGCTGACCACACCAATTAACATACCTACCATGTCTTATACTTATTACCTATCATGTTAACCACATTTAATTAAAAGATGAGTTCCCGTCACAATTCAACTTAACTCTTACTCGTCTCACTTTCGCGCTCCGGAATGCCCGAATTTTGTTTTTTTTGCCACCTCACCTCCCCCTGCCCCTCAAAACACAGAGCCTTATGCACTAAAACAACAACTAGGAATAAAATAAAGTAGAAAGTGAATGGGAGAAATACCCTACCCAAAGCCGACCGCAGACGGCAATGGCAGACGGCAACGGCAAGCGTCCAATGACTGCTGCTGCCTTCTGCCGTTGCCGTCTGTGTTTTCGATATGTGAACCGTTTTCATAAATGTATCGTTTGGGCTTTATGAGGGTTTCGCTAACAGCGCCAACAAATAAGCGCTAGCTATTAGTCCTAGGTCTTATGGCGATATTTTTATCAGAAGGCGCGTTTTATGCAGAAAGCAATAAATAATTTCATCTGAGGCAACACAAAATTTTATCCACTGGAATTCATGATGGCGGACATTTACCAAAATGGCGGCTGCATAATTTTAAAAATCGGCTGCACCGATTTTGGTGATTGAGGTGTCAATCAATTCGTATTGACACCTTTTATCAACAGAAAAAATACCATTTAAGAAATTAAAGATGGCGACCAGATAATAAAAAAATATACTTTTTTTCGTGCCATTGAAAATAACAACTAAATATCCTAAGATATGGTCACATATTTTATAATATAAATAAAATTGAATAATATAACCTACAAAATAAAAATGAAAACTTGACAATCCGTCGAGTAGTTTTTGAACTTTAGGTATGAATTGCAAAACAAGCGCGTGATTTTGAAAGCCGTCACTGCACGTCATGATAATAATAGTGTTTAAAATTCGCCAACAAACTGTTACAGCAGTTTGGCGAAGAGTGTTCTATAAAAAAGTGTACTTTATTAGAGGAAATAAATGAAAAAAAAAACGGATTTAAAAATGTCAACCATAGTAAATAGATTTAGCAGAGAATAAGGATTAAGAATGTCACAATGAAACATTTATATTTAGACTTTGTCATTAAAAAATTCATCGTGCGTCTAATAATCTCTTTCGACCAGTTTGCTTTTCAGGTTCTTCATAAATATGTGAAGTTCTTGACACTAAGAGCATCTGGTAAAAAGTTATAAACTTTCGTTGCCATTCCCAATATACTTTTTCTTAAAAATACAGTTTTGCCAGGGACCACATTTATTTTATACTTATAATAATAATAACAGCAAAGCTAATCTGCTTCAGGGGGATAATGAACGCCCCCGTGTCATGCGTTTCGTGAACTAACTCTTTGCTAGGACCGGAATAAGGCCCCAGCATTATATGGCTTGTGTCACGGAACGTATCGACTTCCTGAAGCAGAAGGTTTACGCGTGGGCAAGCCGTATTCGTCGCTATAGAGAGCGTGTGGATAGATACCAGCAAAATCGCCTCTTCCAAAGCGATCAGACGAAGGTGTACCGAAAGTGGGAAGGAACCGATCAAGGTTTGAGCGACGGACACCTACCGGATCCTGCTGCTATGATTAATTTCTGTCGCAGCATCTGGTCGGTGCCTGTCGTGCACACAGAAGGAGACTGGATGCGTGCTATTGAACACCCGTGTGAGGCTATTGAACCAATGGAGCCTATTACTATCTGCCCCGAAGACGTAAGTTGTGCAATACGAATGGCTCAGAACTGGAAAAGTCCTGGGCCGGACGGATTGCACAACTTCTGGATTAAATGGTTCAAAGCCTCACATGAGTGCTTAGCAACGCAATTCCAGAATGCCCTTGAGATCGGTTCCTTGCCACCTTTATTAACAACTGGTGTCACCTTCCTGCTCCACAAGTCTGGTAGTACCGCAAATCCAAAGAACTACCGACCCATTACATGCTTGCCTACCATCTACAAGCTCCTTACATCCATTTTGAGCACAAAATTAAATGCACATTTTATTGAAAGTCATGTTTTGGCCTCTGCTCAAAATGGATGTAAGGTTGGGTCCCGCGGTACTAAGGAGCTCCTCCTCATAGACATGGCCATTTGCCAGCAAGTCAGGCGAAGCGAGGCGGCCCTTTCGGCTGCTTGGATTGACTACAACAAGGCTTACGACTCGGTGCCTCACTCATGGCTCGAAAGGATCTTAGAGTTGTATAAAGTTGATGCAACTTTGAGATCCTTTTTAGCTGTGTGTATGAGGCAGTGGGTTACAGTCCTTCGTCAACCAGGTGCTCGAGATGTCCCCTCTGATTCGCCTAACTTGATAAGGATTGAAAGAGGCCTCTTCCAGGGTTACAGTCCGAGTCCTTTGTGGTTTTGCCTAGCCTTGAATCCTCTCAGCACTTTGTTGACGGATTCCGGGCTTGGATATCGACTTCGTAGAGAAGCTGAAGTCATTTCTCACTTATTGTTCATGGATGACCTCAAACTGTTTGCATCGAAGCGCCAAGATCTTACCGCATTATTGAAAATCACACAAGAGTTCAGTAATGCGATCAAGATGGAATTCGGTGTAGATAAGTGTGCGGTCAATTCATCGAATTTGCAGGTTTCTGAAACAATGACACTCAGATCTCTCCCCGAAGCTGAAACCTACAAATATCTTGGTATGTCACAGTCTTTGGGTATTGTGGACGGCGATGCCAAGCAGTCAGTGAAGGAGCGCTTTTTCTGCCGCTTGACAAAAGTTCTTAACAGTCTTTTGTCGGGTGGCAATAAGGTGCGCGCCTTCAATGGCTGGGTGATGCCGCTGCTCACATACTCCTTTGGCATACTAAGGTTGACTCAGACTGAGCTGAACGCCCTGGATAGGAGGGTCCGTCTACTGCTTAAATCACATCGCATGTTGCACCCATGCTCATCTGTTATGAGATTGAACATCCCGAAGAAATGTGGAGGTCGGGACATGTTAAATGCTAATAATCTCCACAACCGCGAGGAGTGCAATCTCAGGGATTATTTCCTTAGCAATGAGTGTGGGATGCATCGTGATGTGGTTGCATTAGACAAGAGCCTCACGCCTCTCTCCTTGGTAAAGAAGAACTGGCGCAAACCAACGGCGTTGAGGACTGAAGACCGCAAGAATGGCCAGGATCATCCATCAGCAACTTGCTCTTCAATATGATCTTGTTGAGTCTGAAGTGCCGTACTATAAGTACACACCGGCTCCAATTCTCGAAAATGGTCGTGCTTCACTCTATTGGGATCGATCTGTCATCACGGACAGGACTATTGTTGCCAATAAGCCTGATATCGTGTTGACAGTTGGCAGTGCTCGTCGACATCACCATGACGGGAACCTCGTGAAGGCCGAGAAGGACAAGCTCAGCAAGTACCTACCTTGACTTGGCTCACGAGGTAACCGCCATGTGGGATGTTGACTCGACGATCATTGTCCCAATAGTGGTTTCGGCAAACGGTATTATAGCGAAGAGTCTCGACCAACACCTCAAGAGACTCTCGCTAGATGGCTGGAACAAGGGCCAGATACAGAAGGCAGTACTCCTCGACACGGCACGTATTTTGAGATGGCTCTCTGCAGCCCTAACCACCGGAAGCTTGAGCCCTGCCCCGCTGCCGGCGGCATTCGTAGGTTAAGTTTTTTATAATGTTTATTTTTTGTATGAGTATTGTTTTTTTACTTTTATATTTGAATATTTGTTATAAAACACCTAATTTACAGAAAATTCAATAAATATCTTAAATAATAATATTATTAATATTTTATTTCAGACCAATGACCCATATTTTGTTAGTGAAGTTTGTTCAGTTTAAAACAAGTGTTAGTGTTATACAATAAAACATTAAAACAAGACAAAACATTACAGGAACAAATATTATTTAAGGGCGTGGAGCCCGATCCACTGCGCTAATACTGGCGAGTCCCACCGTTCAATAACAGCGCGTAAAAGCGCATTGCGGCTGTCGCGCGCGCGCTGCAGCATGGAGGCGCAGCGCATGAGCATGATGGCGACGAACCCCGCCGTGTTCGTCACATTATATGCCGATTCCGAATCGGTCTTCCGCTTGGGCAGGAGCTTTTAAGTGGAAATAGACCTGGATTTAATTTAACAAAGACTGACACTTCGAAGATGATGACTTGGTGAGGTAAAAATTCCAGATGCTCCAATACATTTCTTCTGCGCTTTAAAAACACTTTGATCCAGTTTTGTACTGTATTACCCCAGAATACTCGTACAATACCGTATCGTAAAATTGACTCCACATATCCATAATAAGCTAGCTCTTGGGTCTTCTGCTAGGTTGCTGACAGATAGGTGTGTTGTCGTGTACAGCTGTCCGTAGAACTTCTCCATCTCTTCCAAAAGCTCAGGCTTCGACGATATGATTTTGCCGTCATCGGTCTTTAGCCTCATCAGCTGGCTCTGCCCAATAGACAAATCTGTTTTAAACACTTTGGAGCCCCTTCAATACTATTGGAATTGAATCGGCGTATGTCGCGAGTCAGGGACTTGGAGATCTGTCTATTGAGCCGCCTGTACTAAGACGCATCTTGTGATGACTGCAGAAGCATGGCACGTCTGCTCTCCATTAGCTCTTGAGTAGAGTCATGAGATTTTGTTGGCTCCTGAACGGCGACTTTTGAAAAACTTAGACCCAACCGTTTGGACAGTTTCCACGAACCTGTTGCAGTAATCAGTCATGTCTACGGATTCGCCTAGGCTTTAGAAGCGGTTTTGGAGTTCGAGCTGAAAGTTTTCGGGGTTTTGGATATGGAATGGTGCTGGACGGACCGTAGAGTTCATCAAGCGTGACCTTTCCAAGCGTACGTCGATATTCAATGTGCTTCTGACCTTTCGGTGATAGCTCCCGGTTTTGACCGCATTGATCACGAAAACATCATTGAATATCTATTTGCCTTCTGGTCGACATGATGAAATCTATCTCGTTTCTGGTCGCACCATCGGGACTCACCCATGTCCATTTGCGGCATTCACTTTTCTTAAAGAAGGGGTTCATCATAAAGAGTCCCTCCTTCTCCATAAAGCCCGCCAGCAGCTGGCCACGGGAATTCCGACTTCCAATTCCAAATTGCCCCACTCTCAACTCATTACTGCTTAGTTTACCCAGCATTGTGTTGAAGTCTCCCACGACAACGGTGTAGTGAGTTTTGTTGGAAAGTATGGCTCTGGAAATATCCTCATACATTACCTCTACTCTACCTCGTCATCGGAGTGCGTCGAAGTTGGAGCGTATCCCTGTATGACCTTCAGCGAATACAGTTTGGTGATTATGAATATAAGGTAAGCTACTCTTGACGACACTCTCGATCTTGACAAAGTTGTTCACAAGAGACCCGTGGACGATAAACCCGACACCTCCCTGGGACAATTGGTCGCCTTCCCGGAGAAAGAGCAGGCTACCCGACTAAGAGTTATCGTGTCCTCCCCCTCTCTTCAGACTTCTGATAAACCCACTATGTCCCAGCGTAACCTGCTCAATTCTTCCTCAAGTTCCACGATCTTCTCGTCAGTCCTCAACGTGCGTGTGTTGTAAGTTGCCAGGGCCAGGGGTATTCGGTGGTGGTAGCCCTCTCTCTGCCGGAGATTCTTAGCATCCCCCGCCCCGCCGTTACCGTGACCGCTACCACAGCCAGGAATAGCAGGGCCGCCAGGGACTGGGGGCCGATTTGTATGTTGTATATCCATGTCATCCATGCGTGTTTTTTTTCCCCTTGGGTAGGTACCCTATTTTGTTATAATGTCTCTTCTCAAAATTAGAAAAATTACGTAATGAATTTTAATTTCTCGCTGGTCATCTCGATCCACCCTTTTTATGTAAAAAGGGGTATGAGGAGCCGGTGTCGGGCTGTTTACCCCTTACCGGAGTGCTCTGCGCCGGCCGTGGAAGCGGCCGGGTCCTCGGGGCGGGAGTGGAGGGTGGAAGTGCCGCGTCTTGGGACGTCGGTGAGGAGCGGGGTCTCGTCCTGATACCCGCGGTGTTTCAGAGTGGAGTCCCCAGGGCGCTGCGAGACGAGTCTAGCAATCCCTCTGAGGACTATGGCGACGACGTCCTCGCTGGTCTGCAGGACTATCAGGACCTCCTGCAAAATAGCCAGGGCTATCCTCACCGTCTCGGTTCTGTCGTCTTTGGTGGTTGTGGTTGCTGTGGCCGGGGCTGTGCTCATCGGCATTGCAGTGGGTGCGGGGCGGGCGTTGCGCCTTTAGCGAAGGGCTGCGGGCCACGGTTTCGGGCTCAGCGCTTCTTTCCGCGGCGGGTGGGAGGCTGTTTGCGGTCGTTATCGGGGGCCATCAGGGTAGCGCAGTCTTGCGCCGCCTCGACGGTCCGGTCGGTGGTGGGCTCGAGGTCCTGTCTGGGCTTCGGAGCATGAGGTGCCTTTTTAGCACTCCGGTTTTCCCTGAGCAGGCCTGGGCGGGACCTTCCTGGTGGGTTGCGCTGGCACCAGTCCCGGACCCGCTTGTCCGCTTGTTGCGGAGGGAGAGGGCGGTGTGGCGGCTGCAGCGGCAAAGGACATCTACGGCGGTGGTGTGTGCAGCTATGGTGGTAGTTGCTGCTTCCTAGGGACAGGTGGTGGTGATGGCCCGGTAATGTCCATTGGGGACAGTCCGAACCGGGGCATGGAGAGCGGTGGCTGCATCGTCTGAGGCGGGGTTTTCGCAACCTGTTTATTCAGCGCCGCTATGGTCGAGGACATAGTGGCATTGAAAGGCGGCGATGAGAGTCGCAGCGCGGCGCGGGGCGGTGCGGCGGGTGGTGGCAGCTTTTGCGGCGCATTCGAGCGAGCAGGCGCGATGGTCGGCCTGTGGCGGGCGCACTCGCGGAAGCTGTTGGGGCCGCGCGCGCGGGCGCAGCATATGTCGAGGTGCGGGTGGAAGGGGCGGCGGCACGCGAGGGTGCGCGGGATGCCACGGGCGTGGGCGTCGTGCGGGGCGCGAGTTTACCTGGCCTGGGGGGCGGTGGTGCCACGGTGGCATGGAGGAAGAGACCCCGCTCCTCACTGTCGTCCCCAAGACTCACCGTCGTCCCCAAGATGCGGCACTTCCACCCTCCACTCCCGCCTCAAGGACCCGGCCGCTTCCACGGCCGGTGCAGAACACCCCGGTAGGTAAACAGCCCGACACCGGCTCCTCATCCCCTTCTTAAATAAAAAGGGTGGATCGAGATGACCAGCGAGAAATTAAAATTCTAGTTTTGATCCATTCTCCCTTTGACTCTACTAGAAAACTTTTTAAAATCACCTGAAGTCCTCTATCACTTTCAGTTTTGCTTTTTAATTAGTTTAAAGTTGAGTTTATTTCTTTCTTTTACACCTTTTGAACTTTGACTGCTCATGACCAGAGATCGGAATAGGCAGAGCTTATTTGCCTCAACTTGACGCATATTCATTCATACGTGAGTGAGATGGGAATACATTATTGAATGAATATGCATCAAGTTTAGGCAAATTAGCTCTACCTATTCCGATCACTGCTCATGACTCAATCCTTTAGATATTATTTTGCCCCAAAACGGCATTCATTAGATTGAACATTTATTAGACAGTCACATATCAATATTTTTAACGTATAAACTCATTATAAAATTGTAGGGTCTTAAAGGCCAAATTCCGGACATTTTTTTAAAGTCAAAAGCTGAGCCTAAATAACATAGTCTCCCAAAATGTCCTCATACATTTGTATGAAACTTTCCTTTTCTGTTACTAACTTTCTTTGGTTCATGGTAACAAATGTATGAGGACATTTTGGGAGACTATGTTATTTAGGCTCAGCTTCATTCACCCTACCAAACTGCATTTTTTTTCCAAATTGAAGTCGTAAATAAAGGCTGTATCGAAAAGTATAAGGACCGAAACTGGTCACCGAACTTTGTCCGTAATCTGATGAGAGATGCCTGAAGCCAAGTGCGAAAAGTCGCCCAAAAGCAAACATAATAGTCTCTTAGTTAACAGTAAAACGTTTTACAATGTCTATCAATCAAAACCCAAGAACATACTTATGTAAAATAATAAACATTTTAGAAGTTATTACATATTTCACTTGTCCTTATACTTTTCGATACAGTCTTTAAAATGTACAAACTTTTTTAGAAATGCTCTAAAATGGTAGATACCTATATGTCAGTAAAACTGAAGTCGGTGACTCACAATATTTTTAACCAAAGGCCGACTTCAGTTGGACTGACCTATAGGTACCTACCATTTTAAAAGAAGTTATTTTTGCGTTTCTGAAGGCGGTTTTTTTGTTTTTTAAAATATTTATTTTTTGTCTTGATTTTTGGGGTAAAATACTTCAAATGTACCTATGTTATGCAAAAACGCATGTTGAATGGTGTCTTAAGTTAAGCAAATCTAGTTGGTGATATCGAAAAAGAACATCTATTCTATATTTCTTCAGAATTTACGTGTTTTTGAGCGGGTTTACTTGAGATATTCATTCAAATATTTAGTGGTTCCAATAATAGTTTAACTTTGATCTTAGTGTTTTTTTTTACGGAAATCGAAAGGCCTCAATTTTTTGTAATTAATCAAGTCGAAAAAACAAAAAATAACAATTATTGCATATTTTATTTTATTATTTTGCCTTTTAGTTTCTTTAAAAACTCGTGTTAAACTTTGAATTTGATCAAAGTAACCCCGGTTTATAGTATCATACATGGTTACATCAGTCTCACCAAAACAAACAGAAATTGATTTCATTTAAAAGTAGTTATGTAACAAGTAATAACATGAAAAATGTCATTGTTGGATGTATCATGTGAAGTATTGGAGCGTAGGTAGTGTGGGAAAAGTATGATCTGTGGGTAGTGTGGGTAGTGTGGGTAGTGTGGGTAGTGCGGGTAGTGCGGGTAGTGGGGGTAGTGGGGGTAGTGGGCGGGCGCGGCGTGATGGCGCGCGCAGTCCCTCACCTCTCATACCTGCTGTCGCGTCTTGCGCGCCGCGTGGATGAGCGCCGCGTCGGGGATGTGTCCCGGCGCGCCGGCCAGCGCCGCGCGAACGGTCTCGGCGCGGTACCGGTGGAACCCCCTGTTATCCTCTGCGTCCTCCTCGTCGCTGCCCGACACGTCGCCCACGCCCTCCGCTGCTAGCGCCTCACGCCCCGAAAGTATCAGTCCCTCCAAAGTAACTTTCTTCTTTTTTGGTTTTGGTTTTTCTTGTTTTGATGACTCCTTCTCCTATATTTGCATTTACATAATAAAGATTACTAATATTAGTTCTATTTGTGAAGAAATACTATAGTGTTTGCACTAGGTAGGTATAGCATGGCGCGGGTATAATTGTCAATAATATAACTTCAGTCAAGTAGTCTGATTACTTGGAAATAAAATAGGTTTTCATACAGCACGCCAAAATGAAGAATGCGCCAGAAATAAACTGTTAATTACGACTATTATCGACAAAATTTACTAAAAGTAAGCATCCAAAAACCAGGCAAGAGCATGCCCTGACCGGGCTCAGTGTTGAGTTCCGAAGCCGGGTTACTACACAAAAACTATTTGGTGATATCTTAGAGACTTAGATGATTTTTGTAGGTATAAACACTTTAGTCGCCTGTATCTCAGGAACCAATCAAATCTATTTAGTCGATATAGCTTTCCTTTTGAAATCGTTTTATGTGCTTTTATTTAGATATTTTTCACATTTTTTAATCGACTTTAAGAAAGGACTAGGTTTTATGTTCCACTGTATGTATTTTTTTATATATGTTCACCGAGTACTCCGTCAATTGTGGTCCGATTTTAAAAATCTATTTAGGTTAGGTAGAGTCCACTTCCGAGGTGGTCCCATTGTCACCAAATCGGAATCTGACGAGGAGATTCGTGAGAAACTCCTCAAATATTATAGGCATACCTACATATAGCGATTTTAGTATTTTTGGTAACAAATCCAGCAT